>JAFVLL020014664.1:0-20075 GCA_021397915.2 Tor tambroides | reverse complement strand
AGTATTTGCAAAATATATGGTAGCAAATAGCATAATTATACAGAACATTAATTAGGTAAAGAGATACATGAATTGAAAGGGGAAATAATAAAATACTATATACGAAATAAATATAAAAATATAGCCCTAAAAAGTTAATATAACCTAATAATAATAATAATAATAATAATAATATACAAATATTAAATGAAATGTTTAATGTTAATAAAAATGTTTTATTCATCTCTGATAATCCCGGGTTGCTATGGTCACGTAGGTTTGTTTACACATTAAACTCGTGGCCACGAGAAAAATATGTCGTTCCCTCAACATAAGAAGTCATGGCCACGACAAAACTGAAAAGTGAACCGAAGACGACCCCTCCCGGGCACCGTAATATACCACATTTTGGCCAATGTCCAAAAATCTATGCTACTTTGTCCACAATAATAAAATTAAAACATAACAAATTATCAAATATTTTAATATCATAAATAACTAAACAACTAAATTAAGTACTGAGTTTTAAACTAACTTGTAGCTTTAATTGAATGTTTCTCCATACAAGACTGTATGAATGGCTGGAGCAGTGAGTGTAACACCTCTCCGGAATCTCTTATCCTGCATATGGCACAAAATAAAACAACTTCCATGATAGCAAAGTGCAGAGTCAGAGAAACCCCGGCCTGCTGGTCACTAGATAAGCCTGTGTGGTGAAAATGTTGATCAAAACAACTGAAGGAGGCCAGAGCGGGTTTTTGGAGGAAGAGCGAGGGTTTCACCTTGACGCCATCACGGTATATTTATTCAGAAGTTGAGTTTATTTCCTCATGTTCTGCTAGGCACATCAACTGAGACCAGAAAAAATCAGAATTACATGAAGATTACATTAACTTTTTTTGAATACCTTTGAAAACACTTTATGAACAATTCATTAGTCATATTTGATCATTTACATTTGTGCATTCAGTATCTGAAGTATTAACCTACGGTCTCAGGCGTTTCTAAATGTGTACAGTTGTCATGGCACCACACCCATCCCATAATCTGCCTCCAACTGCAGTGGAGCTCAGGTTCACATTAGCTTTCCCAACTGACTCTATCTATATAAACTGAGAGGGTCCAACAACTTTTGGATGAAATGATCCAACACTGAGCCGTGAACAAAACGTATCATCTAGTATCAGCAGCTGAAACATTTCTCATGACCACAGTGGATTCTGGGCGGACGTATCACTGGCCTTGTTAGCATGCGGTCGATATCGTGCTGGAGACAGTAATTATTCATTACAGAAGCACAGAAGAGAGTATCACATTCACCTCAGACTGAAAGCACACCGCAGACTACATAACCCAGCATCCCCTGCTCTGGGGTACTCACTAGTACTACATAGATGCATACTGCAATACTACTATTTTTGCACTATACAGAGCAGACACTGTGCAAAGTATGCAAATACAAATTCTGATACCCAGATGACCAACTGCTACTGTAGGTCACATGACCAGATGCTGCATACTTCTGTTTGAAATGGTTATCTATTTTGAAAAATGAAAAATGTATGTTTTGTTTTTTAGAAATTTTTACTCTATCTGAATGGTACAAAACTTTGTAAAGGTTTGTTAAATGGTCCTGCAAAAATAGCCACACTTGTTCTGCTTACAGTCAAAAAATGGCTGGACTGGAAATGAACGGGAAGCAAATTTCATCTAGTGGAAACATCTGGTGTGCCCAAACAAAATCTTACTGAAAGCTCATTTTTTGAGATATCAACCTCAAATTTGGAACACAACTTGTTTAGAATTATGGCTTTGCTTTTCACACAGAACAACATGTTTTGGAAAATATATACTTCATAAAAAATTAAAATAGTATTTTTGTGTATTTTTCATAATAATAAACTTAAACTTCTATAATTAAAAAAAAAAAAATTATAAACAGGTAATAAATAGATCATAACTACTCCATAATACAAATATATAAATATAATTTAGCACCATAAGATTTAATTTAGTATCATTTTTTTCCCTTAAAAATACAAAATATAAAATAAAGAACATAATCAAATTAAAATATAGAACATTCATTTCACAGAAATTTTTGACTGCCACGAGAGCAGCACCAGAGGGTTAATTATTTCCCAGTAATATATGCTGTGGAATATTTAACAATATGTACTTATTAACTATATACTATTAGGGTTGTTCCGATTCCGATACTAGTATCGGAAATTCCTCCGATACCACAAAAAAATTCTGGCATCGGTATCGACGAGTACTTGAACCCATGTACCGATCCGATACCATTTTATTAAACAAGACCTATAGTTATGCGCGCTAGCTTTGCTTAACGCTGCAAATCGGAAATTAATTCTTCTTTGCTGCTCAGAATGCTCAGGAAGCTGTGCCGTGTTGCCACAAGCAACCACTATTTAGAGCAGCGAAGAAGAAATACAAACGTGCTAGCACATTAAATCAGTAAATCACTCGCATATGCTAATTTCAAATCTTCTCAAGCTTTAATTAAATGATGTCTAATATTAGCCACTGCCAATAAATAATCAGATTTACTCGCCAGTGTGTGAGTTGAGACTATGTATAAGTTAAGCACAGATATATTGTCACTCACGAACACTCTGATTGAGCGTTTCAGAGTTTCTCTCTCCGTCAAGCGATCTGTTTTTCAGATCATCTGAATGGATGTGCAACGCACCTGTATTTGACGTACCGTAAGCTCTAGTGTGAAGCGTACGGCTCGCCGTCGCTTTGCTTTTTTCTCACACGCAAAGAGAGAGAGAGAGAGCAAGAGAGTATTACATGTAGCGCGCCAATTCTGCATGGTATGTAAACCATATTCTTTGTTGTATTTTCCGGTCAAAATAACGGAGTTCCTTTGGAATTCTTCAGCTTAACTGCCGGGTTCTCCGGTAGTAGGCGGAGCTAATGCGCAAATGACAATCTCATTGGCTGGCGCTCAACTATTATCGTCCCTGTTTTGATTTCAGCGAATCAGTTCGAGCCAATGCAGACAAAGTGATTAATATTCATGAGTCCAGCAGCTCGTTAATCTTTAGTGCTTTTTATATTGTACTTAGTAGAATTCATAGTATGATTATTATCTTATCTTAGTATTATTGATAGTTTTTCCCATTTTTTACAGAAACACTGAATGACCAAAAAAGCACCACCACCAGTCCGAAGTTCAGTTAAAATTACTAATATGCATTCATACATGGTTACCAAGTTTTGCTTCTAATTACTAAAGTTCTATCATTAAATAATACTTGATTATCATAATATATTTATAATGCTTGACTGATTGATGTTAACAGTGTACTTTTAGATATTTAAAAAGATGTGCCATTTTCCAAACATTATACATTTTTTTGTTTACTCACCAGACTATATATATATACATATGGTGAAGCACATAATAAAATAATTGTATCAATTCATACAGGGCTAGTAGTACATAGAGCTGTATAACCAGATACACACCCAGGTATCGGATCAGTACTCGGTATCGGCCGATACCCTTAGCCTAGGTATCGGAATCGGTATCGGGAAGGGAAAAAGGGTATCGGAACATCTCTATATAGTATGTAGTAAAACAAATAAAATTCTCAAAAAAAAAAAAAAAGTTGAGCAAACTTAAAAGTTTAAGGCAACCAGCTTCAGCAGAGTTTTCTCAACTTTTTGCTGTATAAACTTAAAACAACAAGTTGAGAAAACTCAAAAATCTGCTGAAGCTGGTTGCCTTAAACGTTTAAGTTCTCTCAATCCCTGATACTTACAGCACTGTAAAAAATTAAAAAAATAAATAAAAAGTTGAGCAAACTAAAAAGTTTAAGGCAACCAGCTTCAGCAGATTTTTAAGTTTTTTCAACGTGTTGTTTTAAGTTTATACAACAAAAAGTTGAGAAAACTCAAAAATCTGCTGAAGCTGGTTGCCTTAAACTTTTAAGTTTGCTCAACTTTTTTTTTTTTACAGTGTAGACTGTCAAAACAATAAATCAGGTAATTAATGCAAGGCGAAAATACCCTAAACCTGAACATTTTAGAAATATATGTGTATTTGGCAGTGTTATTTTATTTTTTATTACTTATATGCATATACATAATATAAATAAATAATATAAATATTATTATTTGTGTACTATTGTAGTATTTAATGTGTTAAATTTGCTTTTAATTTTCAGTTCTCATTTTAAGTTTTAAATGAAGTTTTAGTAATTTTGTTATGTGCTATTGTAATTATTTTAATGTAATTATTAGGGTTTTTTTAGATATTTTTATTTAGCTTTAGTTATAGTTAATTCAACAAACTTATTTTAGTTATTTTCCAAGGAAATTGTTTCCATCTAATATTTATGTTTTATTTTATTTCAACTTTATCTCAATCAATAAAAAAATGATTTTAATAGTGTTAGTTTTAGTTAACAATAACAACACTGGTATTTTGACGACTTGTATAATCCACGCCAACCAAACATGACACCATCTGGTAAACATGAACTCAAAGGCAGCAAATTGCAAACAGAAAGACTGAGAAAAGGCAAGAAACTAGCAATTCTTCCCCAGAGAATACAAGCAGGCATTTTTGAGCGCTGTGGTCAGTGCATTGTGGAAAACATTTCCAACATAATTCATTTAAACTGCTAACATGATTTGTAATTAATAAAAGGTCTGAACTGAGAAATGTAATTCAGTTTTGCCAGCTCACACACTCTGTCACACAGCAGCTGATGTCTGTTGTGTTCGAGAGCGAGGAGAAAGATTTCGAAGAGTTCAGCCCTGAGGGAGGGTGTTGGCTGGAGGAAACAGGAGATTCTATTGTGTATGTGCGAGCGTGTTTGTTCGGGCCTCGTGGATTTTGTGTGCTAATTGGTTTCAGAGAGAGGACACCAACTCATAGGTTCAGAAGATGGATGCAAAGAGCAGAGAGATTGAAAGACAGCAAAAGTGAGAGAAAGAAAGAGAAGTATGACTTTATTCCCTCAGGAAGTAAAAAAGTGGCAGGTGATCTAACATGAGCTTTCTCACGCTTTACTTTTGTCTTCTTTTGCTTTTATTTCCTGCATTATATTATCTCTGTTTCCTTGCTCTAATTCATCTTCCCAAAAACAAAGACATTTTAAGAGTAAGTTTGTATTTTGCAGTGTTATTTTAGTTTTTATTACTTAAATACTAGGGATGTACCGAATATTCGGCAACGGAAATTATTCGGCCGAAAATAGCGGAAAAAATCTCTTTCGGTGCTCGACCGAACAAGCGAAAAGACCGAATAAATTATCATTCTAACATGCTGATTTGCAAATTTCTGGGATCCTAAAGGATTTCTGTTGTCTAGGACATTTGATCGCCTAGTGGGTCATGTTCACAGATGGCGAATTAATGGTCTTTGCAATGAAGTTCTTGCAGTGTCAGAAAATTTGGGTCGCAGTCCTACAGTGTGACAGCTCCTACTGCTCATGAGAAAGGGCTCTCGTACTGGACAAGAAGTGTCACGTCTCTCACAGAGTGCCAATCACATGGTTTTTCATTAAATTACATAATATTTGTCCCAAATTGTTTTTAATAAACATAATGACCCAGGCATTTTTCAGTAGTATGTCTGACTTTCTGCACTGCCTTGAACTTGAGAAATGCAGAATACAGAATGAAGTGCCCGGTGTGTGACCAGCTATCAATGCTGAATCTGAGCTTAAATGTGGGACATTTTCTCACATTTTACTGTTAAAAAATGTGTCCCATAGATGATAATGTGAAACTGATCAGATTTAGATTTAAGATAATCTCACTAGTCTCCAGCCAAAGTGTATTCATGACCTATTCCTATGGCCACATGTCACAATGAAATACTAGACAGGAAGAGAAAGGAAGTTCCCCAAAGTAAACCAACACAAAACAGATGGTTTTGACAGTCTTCTGGCTGGAGGGGATCGGAACCAGGACAAATGGTAGAATTTTTTTTATTATTATTTTAAACATTAAATTGGACTCTAAATCTGTGCTTCTCAACCTTTTTGACTCAAAAGCCCCCCACCGTCCGATACAATATTCAAAGCCCAACAGACATGTGTTGATGCTGGTGCTTTTCTAACATCATTATCTCAGAATAAAACAGGCTAAGAATAAAATCGGTACTGGACAACCAATATTTAGACACCCATGACTCACACGCCAGAGTCTGACCTACTCGCTCACCAGTTTCCTCTTGTGGAGAAAAAAAAAGTTTAACTGTGAAAAAACATATTAAAGAGAGATTGTTCACCCAAAATGGGAATTCTGTCATTATTTACTCACACTTACATTGTTCATATTGCTGGAAGAACAGAAGAACTGGATCAGTCCAGTTCATGATAGAATCATTTAGACAGATTTTGTGAACCGGATCAAAAAAATAATTCACTGACTCAACCCTTATGCAAAGAAAATGTATTTCCTTACACAGTAATGATCAATACATAAAATTAATGTACAGTGTATTGATTAATAATACACAGAAAATATTGTGTTGTGTTAATATGTTACAATATATTTAATAATACATCAGAATTGCCACTTTTCATATATTGAAAAACGACAACATATTTACTTATATACCGTAATGTATTTCATTTTATATTCAGTAATATAACTGATAATATATACCTATACAGATGTACAGTATATGTGATAAAATTTTATAATGTGATACAAATTTCATTTATAAAAAGTGAGATAAAATTTATGAACGTGTTCAGTTTTATGTAAACCCATGAAAGAGTAAAAGATATAAAAATGTAGTGCAGTTTTTTCTACAATGCTGTATATTTTATACATACATGGAAATGTAGTTTAATATATCGCATTATATTTTCCAGTATAGCAAAAGAATAGTTTGCTCATGAAATGTAAGACATTGTCACTTTTCTTACGGCCTTTGACTCATGAATGAATATAATTTTTATTTTAACACACACACGCATGCAAATACGCACATATGTATAGACAAAACAAAGCAGCAAACAAGGTGTGCAGCGATCGTGGGAAACATACACGCTAACATAAGACTTGAAACGACATTTCTGAGAAATCAGCCCCGAATCCAAACACCCCTTCCGCATCAATGTACTACAATTAATCTGTACGAGAGCGAGTGAGCGTGTGCACGTGCACATCTTAAAAATAGATTTACGACTGTATGAATTGCTCTATAAATAGGACCTATCTATGGCACGGTATTAACGACACCCGGTTGTAATTCTTGTGGTCAGTTTTAACTCCTCTCGGACCACCGGGACAGCTGCAAACCATCGGTAAGTCTCAGATCACAGGCATACTCAGACGCACACCAGCAGAACCAGCAGGGATGGTGCGCTGGTTTAATGAGTCACAGAGGAAAGGGGAAATGCCTGGATGCAGTGTCCACACTGCAGGATAAATTGGCCTGTATAACACTGCAGCTTTCTGAGAAATCTACACACAGATCCGCTTCAGCCTATTAGAGATAAGAGCACGTGTCATCAGCGCTCGCTCGTCCTTAAAAAAAATGACTGGCAACAAAGGTCACGTTGAAAGGATTTATGAAGGAACAAGGTGGTAGTTTCAAATGTACATGACACATTTTATTGGGAATTTATCATTGGCGATTTTAACACTTCCTTGTAGCCATTTTGGGAAAAAAATTGTTGAACAATATACAGGTTTTTAAATAAAGTATTTTGTGGGTCATTTTCTTTCTAGCGTCAGGATTTATCATACATTTTGATTGTTTTTTACTGTATTTTCACATTTAGTGTGAAAGATTGTTGTATTGTCCACAAAGAATCTTGTTTTTTAATACAAATTTTAAGTCAAAAAAACTGAAAAACAAAAAACAAATATATATTGTTCATTTTTTAATGAAGAACCTCTTGATTCTGAATATATTTTTTAAATATATTATAAATATAATTCCACTAAATAGCCATACATGTATTGGAACTGTATAGGAAGGAAATGCATGATTTGTAAAAAAAAAAAATTAAAAAAAACCTAAGCATGAACCTGCAGCCATAAACATCACCATCAGTGGGGCTATGAATAAAATAGATCATAAAAATTCTTATGAATACATTGCATAAAATTGCTATGAACTGTAAAGGGACTGTAAACCTGGATTTTTTAAATACAAGTCTCCTATTCATTCTCCAATGAACAATTTGTCTCATCTGAATCAGGACAGAAATATGCACACATTAAGCACCGTTTACCAACAAAAACAGTCTAAAACATTTCTAAACAAATACATTGGTGGGTTTTGATGTGAGAAGACAACAGGGATGGACTTATTCACTGGAGGAAGCATTAATATGGATTACGGACTCATATTTTGACTAGAACGGTTTAAAGCCAAAACATCGTAATGATGGATTTGTTTATTACAAGCATGCAGATTTTCACTTCACAAGTCATTCATTTATGGACTGGAGTGTTGTGGATTACTTGTGGATTACTGTGATGTTTTTATCAGCTGTTTGGACTCTCATTCTGACGGCACCCATTCACTGCAGAGCATCCATCGGTGAGCAAGTGATGTAATGCTACATTTCTCCAAATCTGTTCTGATGAAGAAACAAACTCATCTACATCTTGGATGGCCTGGGGGTGAGTACATTTTTAGCAAATTTTGGGGTAAACTATTTATTTAAATGGAAAAGAGCAGCATGGACATTCAATAAAATATCTTCTTTTGTGTTCCACAGAAGGTTATACAGGTTTGAAACAACATGAAGGTGGATAAATGATGACAAAATTTTCGTTAGGTGAACCATGTTCTTAAAAATGAAAGACTGCTCATCTAATCTACTATTTTCTCACGTTTGTCCTCCATGAAAATGAATAAAAAATAAGAAAAAGTGTTTTGGTACTCATGGCGTCTAAACATTACATGGTCAACTAGTCAGAATCTTGATGGCTTAAAAAATGACAACCAACAGCGCCTTTGACAAGGCCAAAGCATATCAAAACCTTGAAGCAATACAGTGAATAAAATACAAGTTAAACTGTAGCGATTAGCACAGAAAATAATTTTGACTCTTTACCTCAGAAAAACAAACAAAAGAGCTTGTTTACAGAAATGACTCACTCCATTATTATTGCCCCATAGACTAATGTAAGTTCATGGCTGTCAACACATATTTTGTTTGTTTTTATAAACATAGGGCTGAGTTTAAATTATTTTCTCTGTGAACCAAAACTACTCTTTTTACATTCCATGATCCTCTCTTAACAACCGCAATTTATTAATATCCATACTAATATCCAAGACCAACTTGCCCAGAAATACCTAGTTTATAATCTAAAAGAAAGGAGAGTCATTTTTAATATGTGTTGACTTAATCAAATGTTAAGGCTTGTGATAAATGGCAAAGACGTACTGCAAACATTGAAGACTAATGCAAATAATCCAGCTATACTACAAAGCGTTCCACTATGGCAAGGATTCCTCACAGAGATCTGCTAACCTGTTAATTAAAAGATGGAAATGTGTTGTAAGCCACCGTTCCTTCCTGCGTTAATGGGGCCAAACGTTCTGCTTTGTCTTCCTGATTGTTTATAATGAAATGACCTCCTGTTCCCATTCTCTCCCACTACTTTGTACAGTAGAAGTAAATAGTTTCTCAACATGCTCTGGTCATACAGTGACCCTCCCTTCATACACACTGACCTCCTCCTGTCCCCAAAACTCCTCACACACAAACAAATACACACACACACACACCCACCTTGGAGAAAAGCACAAAGCATCCCTTGTGTAGGAGCACAGAGGCCTGGTGACAGCGCTTAACATGATGCTGATATTTTCATGGGAGGAGCGCAAGGAGAGAAAAGGATCTCCTCTGCCGGGGCGGCTCATTCAACCACGCTGCCTGACCTTCATCCTACCCCTGAGGTCCTTGGCTTGACTCACAACAACACAGATAGCACAGCCAAAGCCTGGCACAGCGCTTTCAAACATGCTAGCGTTACACAGACCGTACAGATGATACATGCTAATATTAACAAATACATCACACAAGAGCACCAAAGGCCTGTTCGTACCAAGTTTATTGAATTTTTTGCTGTAAGCTAGTTTGCTAATTTCCACCATTTTCCTTATTTCAAACAACATGCCCTCCATCTAAAATCCCGCTCTCCAAAGACATCTCAGCCAACCAGATGTCAGCAATTGAATAAGTGCAAAATGATTCACAAGCAAAAAATATTTTTGACTAAAACGTAATTTTTTGGGGGGTGGTAAAATGCTAACATTTTCAGTAGTGATGCACTGAAATTTTGGCAACCAGAAATGTTCGATGGAAATGGAAAAAAAATATATATTTTTTTTTTAGGCGGGAGGACCAAAACCATCGACGTTTAAATATGCAGACAACATGGACAAAGTACAAAAAGTAACGTGTCAGCTGATAAATATTTTAGTCTATGCTGTTTTCATTTGATATGTGAACAAAACTTAAATAAACACTCTTTGTTGTACTTGCCATCCAATAATTGCAATATGCTTTGTGCTTTTTTACTTTTGATATACAGTAAGTCTCAGCTTTCAAATTTCAAAATTCAAACTGGCATTAATAAATGGCATTTTAATGCTCTTAAAGGGCTAGTTCACCCAAAAATGAAAATTACTCAATGATTTACTCACCCTCAAGCTATCCTAGGTGTATATGACTTTCTTCTTTCAGACGAATACAGTCAGAGTTAATTAAAAAATGTCCTGGCTCTTCCAAACTTTATAATGGCAGTGAATGGGTGT
This sequence comes from Tor tambroides, assembly GCA_021397915.2. NCBI lineage: Eukaryota > Metazoa > Chordata > Actinopteri > Cypriniformes > Cyprinidae > Tor > Tor tambroides. Next base: position 9,316 of record JAFVLL020014664.1, on the reverse strand, counting down.
TAAGATTTTGAAGTCCAATAAAGTGCATCTTTCCATCATAAAAATACTCCAAGTGGCTTCAGGGGGTTAATAAAGGCCTCCTGAATTGAATCAATGTGTTTTTGTAAGAAAAATAACCATAATTAAAACTTTATAAACCGTAATTTCTAGCTTCCGCTAACTGTCATACTCGCATTTACGAGAGAGTGGCGTCCAGTGGATGACGTAGGACGTAGGCGTAGCATAAGAATGTGTGTGAGAATATGCTGGACAATCTCAACACCCATTCATTGCCATTATAAAGCTTGGAAGAGACAGGCCATTTTTAAATATAACTCCGATTGTATTTGTCTGAAAGAAGAAAGTCATATACACATAGGGTGGCTTGAGGGCGAGTAAATCATGTGGTAATTTTCATTTTTGGGTGAACTATCCCTTTAAACGTGGTGAGACAGATCACTGTAGCACCTCAACTCAAGCAGCAAATGAACCGAATATCTCTTTCTATTAACTACTAGTTACATGTTGTTGACCGATATATCGCCAGGGCTGATATATCGGCCGGTATTTGGTAATTTTTAAATATCGGCATTGGCTGATAAGTTTTTCTGTTTGGCCAATGTGTTTGAGGCGGGACTTTTATTTTGACGGTATTATGTCTCATATAACACTCAATCAGGGTTTCAAACATGAGAAGACACAAAAAAACAGCTTGAAAACAATGTGTCACGTAATGTTACAATTACCTCAGGAGAACCGTCAAATATCCATAGCAGTTAGCTAGCCAATAAGAAAAAAAAACTGTAGAGATGAGCATTTTGATAAATATATGGGATACATTCGTCAATTCTGAGATCTGCATCAGTCGATAAGCACTTCTTTTTGCCATTTTCAAAAAATCTGTCAATTCCAAAATCTACTGACAGCCTTGTCAATTGTCAATGTTCAAATATTTTAGTGAATTTGAGTACATATTGTGGAAAATGAGTGTTTCATTTCAGCAATTTTATATACATCTCATCTTATATCATCCACATTATATCAGTCATCAGCCATCCTTTGCTGCATTTCCCAAAATTCAAATAGATTTTGGAAACCATTGGCACCAATACAATCTCCTTAAACTTACAATGCTTTAGGAAACACATTCCTGGTCTGTACATATTGAAAAAACCCATATTTGTTAATTCTACATTCTTCTAAAATGACTTTTACAGCCATTGATCATCCACAGATTGTTAGCCAACTTGAGTCAATACTGTGAAAGCAGAACCATTTGCTGGGCGAGTGTGTTCACATGATGTTGACCGGTCACACTGACTGCTGCCATGCCCTATCTTAACTTTGACACAATCCATTCACTAAATGAATGGCTACCTCAGCAACAGGTTACCAATTAACAGAAAAAATAACACACAGCACTGACAAGAAATCATTATTAGTAGACAAAAACAAAAGGGTATTCAAAATGGCACCGCAACTTTTATTTATGTTGTTATGCCGCATTTAATACGCGTTTAAGTATGCAAAACCAAATGGCAGCTGTGACTAATAGACACTTGGATACAGTGCCACCGACTCCAAAGGAAGAAAAATGTCCATGCTAGACGTGCCTCTCAATCGTGCTAATGCAGCAAAGACACTAACAGTAACTCAAACAAACTCACGAATGTCAGCGCTGTGGGTGGAAGTGTACATACGATCAGGTGACTGATTACCGTGGTGGAATTCAATTCTGAGCGTCTGCATAATTGACACTCTACAGTGTCTTTACACTTCCAGGACAAGGGCAGTAAATACAGATATGAGAAGAGAAACATAATTATAGATAGGTGGAAGAAGGCAAAACTCATTAAACAAAAATAAAACCCTAAATAACTAATACAGTTATCTTTGTTGAAATGATGAAAGTGCTGTGTGACATTATTACATACATTTGCTTCTGCTAAGTTAACAACACACAACTATTTTTCTCTGGGGACAAGTACAGTCATCATTAAGGATAGCAATTATCCCTACATATTTCATGTTTAGATACTTTCAAAGCAACTAGTGAACTAAAAGTCAACTAATCAGTCTTGGGGTCAATGACAAGTATGACTGTCCATGATAAAGAAAAGGGAAAACTAGTTAATTCTAGTTTGAACACACATGTGCAAAGTAGGGATGGGCGATATCTTATCATTTGCGATATACTGGTGAATTAGTCTTCCCGTGATAATTACGATAAAGTCTAGTTGTTGACATATTTCTGTGTGTGACCATGCGGAGCGACATCGTGGAAGGCGGACGTGAAATTGAGGAGTTTATCACTAAATGAGGAGCTCCTTCTACAATCTGGAACTGGTTTGGTTGGGGCTGTACAGTGCACAAAAAAATCGGTCTGAATAAATGTACTACAGTAGCATGTGTGTAAGCCTGTTTACAAACCTGTTGTCCAACAAAAATATCATTTATTGACATGCTTTTGTCCAAATTAACTTAATAACATAGTCGAGTGTTTGAAATACTTCTTTTTGTGACCAGACGTGGCATTATAAACATACTTTCCTTATAAAAATATACCCAAGATTGCTTGAAGAACACAGATAAACCATAGATTTTGTGCAATCGTATGTTTACTGTCTTCAAGTTTCATCAGTTAAAATTTCTCTATCTCTGTTGTGCATTTTATTCAGCGGTAACTGGATACCTTTGTCCATATTAGGGATTTCCTGGAGCATCCTCAGTTGTATTACTTCTGCGATGCATATGTGGAGTTTCTGCGCAAGGGCGCCCTCCGGCTTCCAGTATGAATTAAACAGTCATTACATTACGTTTGTACTCAGTAATGCTCACAACACCCTGTTTTGGGTAAAAATAGGAAAGATAATACTTTACTCTAAAGAAACAGGATTCCCTGAATTATTGTCATTGATGTCGTTATCGCAATAAATACCAGAAATATCGTGATACATTTTTAAGCCCATATCGCCCATCCCTAGTGCAAAGTCCACATTTTATATGTTTTATGTTATATTTATATTTTTAAAACCATCGTCAAAAAAGATTTTAAAAATGTTTTTAAATACATTTATTTTAAATGTGTATTATTCTAGGTTAAACATTTCTTTATATATCTATAATGAACTAATTCACAAATATTAAAGGGGTGGTTGATTGTGATTTCACTTTTTTAACTTTAGTTAGTGTGTAATGTTGCTGTTAGAGCATAAACAATATCTGCAAAGTTACGATGCAAACGGAGATATTGTCTTTAAAATTATGGCAGTTTAATGCCTACAGTTATGGCTGGTAGGGACTACAACGAGCTACTTCCCGGGTTGGTGACATCATAAACCCAGAAATTTACATAAACCCCGCCCCCGGGAAGAGTAAAGAGTTGTTGCCATGCCGTCAAAACTAGGGGTGCATGAAAAAATCTATTCATATATGAATCGCGATTCTGCCTTCTAACAATTCTAATGGATTCACAAGTTTCAAAATCAATGTTCTAAAGCAGCGGTTCTTAGAATAGTGTAGGTAAATTATGTGAAAAATAATGCTTTTTTTTTTTTAAAACGAAGCATTAACACGTTAGACTGCACCCCATAAACACAATCAAGCCTAGAGAAAAAACAGTTAACCCTTTAAGTTTCTGGGGAGATGCACCATATTACATTTTAAAACCTGAGCCTTTTCATGGATAAAAAAAAATCTAATTATCTAATAGTTCAAGGCAAGTGTTCTTTTTTATGATATCATTTCCTGTTTTGTTTTTTGATTGTAAAATTCAGAATGTTGTCTGCATCAAGTGACTTTGAATAGAAATAATAATAAAAGACGATGCTAAACTACTTAAGATTTTATTTTCACGTTTTCTTTTCTTTTAATAAGGCTTCGTTATGATATCAGGATATGTTTCATTTCAATTGAGAAACTTCATTGTGCAGCATTTTAAAGCATTTTTAAATAAATGACTAAAAGATGACCCCTTAACTAGAACCCCTAAACAATTCACATTTCTTGGCTTTTTACATAAAATGTGTGCAACAGAATGGAACAGAAATCAGCAGATCTCGCTTCTTTCAAAACTGGACTATTTTTAACTTGAAAAGGTACATTTTGTGATGGGACGCTCAAAAAACAGTGCAAGACATGACGCAACAGCCCAACTCATGCATCTGCATTTTTATGACTCTAGCGGTGATGATATAAATGGGATGAATTTAAAGATACATCATTTCAAAGGTAGTATTTTTTCAATGGAGCTATTCTCAATTCCCAACTCTAGTCATCATACTCAAAGGAATATATACAACAAGTTAAATCTGAAGCTTAGTTGGGATAAACTAAAACGGCCTACCTGTTTCCAGAGGAACTCATCGTCCTGATTGATCCTCCACGTGGTGAGGAGGTGTATGGAGGACAGCACTCCTCCGCTGACCACAGCCGCCCTCATCCGCACGGGCAGCAGCGTGTAGATGATGTAAATGAAGAAGACGGACCACCAGATTCCCTCGGAGGCGCTGCGGGGGGCCACCATCAGCACCCCGAACACCTGCACCACGATTAGCACTCCAATCACAAGGTAGCTGACCATCCACATGTAGTCCTGGTGGAACCCGTTTCGGTTGCACACCACCATTAGTGCCAAGAACAGGGCCATGGCCACCGAGAGCACAGAGGCATAGACCACATCGGGCGGTCCGTGGATGCAGTGAAAGGTGAGCATGACCCCACAAACGATCACCAAGACGCCCATCAGCATCGTGAGCGAGCTCTGGTTGAGCCTAAAGAAGTAGCGCTGGTAGAGACGCTCCAGTTTGCGCGACTGGAACTTCTTGGATTGAAACACGCGAACCACCCGCTGCCAGCAGTCCGCCGCCGTCACCGACCCCGCGCCACTGGCCGTGTCATCGCTGGAGCCGTCGCAACCAGATCCGTCCCCTTTCCTCCCCTTCACCTCACCGTCCTCGAAACCCAGGTCCACAGATTTAAGCCCCAACCCCACCCCCCCACCCCCCACTTTCCCGTAGTGGTCTTCCTGCCATCCGCAGCGCACGCCGAAGTTGCCCCCACCCGTACCTCCTCCTCCGGACCGGGTGGCCTGAGCGTGGGGCGGCTGGGGAGGAGGCTCCATGGCTTCCACGTCCCGCAGGCAGCTCATGTAGCGTGGGTTGCAGAGAGAGGAGCCAACCTTGCGCTTGGACTTCTTGCCATTGCGCTCGCCCCACGCGGTCTTACGGTCATCCACTCTGGCCACTAGGAAGCCGTTGATCCAGGACATTCTATAGGAAAATCAAAGTCAGAGACGTGCATGTTTATGGGGGTTCAAGATTGTTTTCAAAAAATTACATTTGATGACTCTACATTGTCAGGTGGTGTGACCATTAAGTAAAAAGTAATAACATACTTTCCGTAAGCCTTAAGGTATGCTCACATTTATCCTTACTCTGCAAAATTTTGTGGGTGAAATCCAGTCATTCCAATAGGAATCTGGAATTCACATGAGGGAGAAAAAGTTCCCCGTGCAGATTTAACTTGTGTTAAAGTTGGTCACATGAATTTGCCGCACTGACCGAAAGCTGCTTAGTTTGCAATGGCCTTCTGTGCTTCATGCATCTCTATGCTATTGATAATGGACCTGTTTTTGTACTCAAACTTTCACTGTGGCCACACCTTTAATTTTATTTTTTTAAAAAGGTCTTAAATACACTGTATAAAAAGAATTTTTGGTTTTTACAAGCATCAACAATTATCCATTCATAAATATCTCTTGGAGAGTCCACATGACAGCAGACAAATGCATTTTTAAGCAGTGAAGCAGTTTTGTTAAACTGTTTTTTTCCTATAAATAATAATAAAACATCATGCTAAACTACCTAACAAGGTTTTCTTTACATGAATTTCAATATTGTTATGGTTTTTATTCTTTTGCATATTTTAGGATATTTTTTTACTTTAAAATAAATTTGAACTGAGATATTAAAAACGTGTTCATCAGGGAAGAGGTATATTCAAGCCATTGTATGTACACTACCATTCAGTAAGATCTTTTTTTTAAGAAATTAATTATTTTATTTAGCAAGGATGCAATAAAGGGACAATAAAGACTTAAACTGTTATAAAAAATAATATTCAAATAAAAGCTGTTCTTTAAAATTTTTATTCATCAGAAAATCCTGAAAAAATATTAATCAGCACAACTGTGAGCTGCAAATCAGCATATTAGAATGATTTCTGAAGAATTATGTGGCCCTGAAGACTGGAGTAATGATGCTGAAAATTCAGCTTTGATCACAGGAATAAATTACATTTTAAAATATATTCAAATAGAATATACACTTGTTTTAAATTGTAAAACATTTCGCTATAGTACTGTTTTTACTGCATTTTTGATCAAATAAATGAAAACTTGATAAGCATAAGACTTCTAAAAATATTTTAAAAATTTTACCCCAGCGTATAAACTGCATTTTTAATGTATGTTTTAATAAATGAACAGATGACGTCATTTACTCATGCACGTGGCAGAATGTATGGATGAAATAATGCATATTTTTTGGATCTCTTTACCTGTGTGGGTTCTGGTGTGCACCCCAGCCCTGATCTTGCTGTCTGAGACACTCATTTAGAGCGGTGGATGAGCGAAAGCAAAAATGTAGAGTTGTGATAAGTGATTGAAGGGTATCAGGGAGTCCAGTTTCATTTAGTTACTGAAGACTGGCCTGATGGATCTGAAGATCTGATACTTTGTTCAACTGTATCTTCATAACGTCTGGATCTGTTGATGATGAACCATCAATAGAAACAAAGTAAGACAAATAAAATCCATTAACAGAATCGATCCATCTGGACAATTTCACTGCTGAATGATTTAAAACAGAGTTATTGCACTACATGCTTTCACATCACCTAAAATTCCCTTCCTCTGACAGGTACACTATTTAACAGGCTGAAATTACACGGCACATGAACTAAGCAATAAAAACGTCTACAACAAATATGGAAAGCACCAGGTTAATTTCCCTAAACTGTCACTGCATTTCTGATCAACTAGAGGCAGCTCTTAAATCAATATACACATTACTTCCTTACCAGTAACGATTAATAACAATAGAAACAAGTTAAGAAGCTTCAGAAACAGTAACATTAGATGTTAGTTTTACATTTTAAGATATTCTGAGCTCTCTATGTCATTCTAGCATGGCAGTGGGTCACAAAGCTGGAAGGACGAGAGATTCTGCTAAAGATTCGAAAGGAGACGGATGAGAAAGAGAGTCAAGACATCTGCAAGATCAAATATCATTTCAAGTTCAGGAAGTTCACAGGAATGAGAATACTCTTTTCAAATTTCATGTCTCTATTTCACCATTATCATTTTTAATACTTCTAAATCACCATATGCATTACATTTTCATAGCACAGGTTCATTTAAATCTAGAGTCCCTTTCTTTTAAGCCTCCTTCATTTTTTAACCACATTGATAGTTTTGTGTATTTTATGCACTCTAAGTACTTTATATGCTCTCTCAATATTGTACATCTTAAGAATCATGCAAATAAAGCTTTATTGATTGCAACGCTGAATATGAAAACTAAGTAGCACCGCATAAGCAGATAATATTACACTGCTCTCTGGAACACTTGATTTGCATTGGACAAATATTTCCAAGTAATGACAGTTGTCCAGGGCAACGCTGTATAACTGACTGCTTAACATTAATTTATGACCTTGCATTAATCCACGCTGACTAATTGTTCAAAGACTTTGGACTTTGGGTTTTTTAGTACTGCATGTTAAACTTGGAGGTCACATGCCACTTTCTATCAATGATAATTGTTTGTTTAATCCAAAAGCAACAGTCTCGATATATCCTGCCTAATCAGACAATGACAGATTACTAGAGGTAAGAAGTGATCATCTTAAATGGATTCAATTACTCAGTCCTAGCAGGGATAAACTAGCAGAATGAACATATGAATGAACAATATTCATAAAAATTTGCAAATATTATTAATATGTGTGTTGTTTATTATAATGTCATGTATCCTAGTTCAGTTTGTTGCAGCTATGATTCAGCTTATAAAAAACTTGGAAGCTAAATAAAATTTTCAATGGTAAAACTAATGAACATCTCTTATTATTACACTTTTTTTAACAATAATAATAATAAAAATTGGCTATTTTAATATGTTTGTTGATAAAACTGTCAACCAAGTCATAAACTTATTTCCAGTAGCATTTATGCCTATTAAAGTATCTCTTTCCAATGCGTTTCCACAGTTAATAACATTGTAAATCTATCATTTTCTAAATTTGTATGTACATTTACAAACTGGTGTTTCTAACAGCTGAGGGAATGACAGCAAAGTTGACATCTTTCTCTCTTCTGATCAGTACGAACAATCTATTAATATTTTTTTCCTCTTTTGTAAAAGACATAGACATGCTTTCGTCAGTTTTTCTATTGATACTGGAGCAAATGGGAGCACCTTTTTTTGCCTATTTAGGCTATGTTTTTGTTTATTACTAGCCTAAATTAACCCAGTTACGACTTCCACTTCTAAGAAAACCAGAAATGTCAAAAGCATCCATTAAACTAACTTTAATTTTACCACAATGGTGCTAGACACAATAGAAATGCGATATAGTATGATAGAAACAGTAAGAGTTTAGTGCTAGTATGCTATTTCTAATTCAGCAAGTTCACTCGAGAACCGCTTTGGAACGATTCAGTCCGATTTATGAACGAATCACTCGGTTTTGAGAACCGATTCATCGATAAGCTCCAACTGAAACCAATGATTCATTCACGAACCGAACATCGCTCATTTTGACGACACAACGCTCTAATGACACAGTAGTACAGTACATAAGCTCATAAACAATCTACTCTGAGTCATATTCAGAATCTGAGGCCATACTAAAGATGAGAACGGCACATATATAGCCTATGTGGTTTGTATCTGTATCGTGCATCCTCGCTGGCGCTCGTATCGCGCTGTATTCCCTCCGGGACATTTGCACGACATTTCAGCAGCCGTGAGCTGATGTTACATAATGCAAATATAGAGATCGCAGTGTCGCATCAGTCTCAACACTATTCGTTATTAATCTAAATCCCCGTTTCCTCCTATGGAAGACAGCTGCATCAGTCAAATTGTGCTTCCATTTAAAAAGAAAACATAAAAACGCCTATTTACGCTAGAAAGCATCGACGCGTGCACATATAAACATCAACGACTGTTCGCCATCGCCATATGCATGCTGCATAATTTCAGCGCTTCATCGATGGCTCATGTTGCCAGAAGAACTATGCAGCATTTCTCCCATAGGCCGTTTGGAGATGTTT
>JAFVLL020014663.1:0-10261 GCA_021397915.2 Tor tambroides | reverse complement strand
CCTCCCTGGCCATTCCTGTGATGAGGGCGGCACTCGCACCCTCACCAATCCCGAATGAGAAACACCTGAAGACACAATAAACTCTGTTACTGTTACAGTGATGAAGATATGAATGATGGACAGATCAAACCCAGCAGACCTTTACCTGTGAGAGTGAGCATGACTTTTCACCAGGTCCAGAACCTCTTTAGTGTTAAACACCTCTCCATCAGTGAAGACGAACAGCTGAAGAGAGAAAAACAGTCTTAAAACTTTGACTTCACATCTGTACAGTGCATTATTCAGGTGCGCATTGAGGTGTTGTACCTGTCTGGGGTGATCGGGGTAACAGGGCTGACTGTAGATGTGTTTTAGAGGCTGTAAAATCTCTGTGCCGCCCATGTCTGCTTGCATTTCCTTCACTCTCTTCAGAGCCTGATCCATTGTGTCCTGATTGTACTCAACACTTTGACTGCAAAGACACAGTAAAACATCTCATCTCTATTGACTCATTGCAAAACTGAATATCTATAAATGAAGATGTAGATACTAACGGGAAGAATGACTCAAAACTAGAGCCAGATCCATAGATATTGAAGTAGCATCCCATTGGCAGACTCTTCAACAGTAACAGCAGAGTGTCCTATAGAGAGACATGGACAGATATTCAAGTGTGTCTCATCTGTATGTACGTCAAAATGATTTCTGTGTACTTCATAATACACACGCCTGGTCTTACTGTACATAAGGCATTGGTTTACTTTTCACAATCCAATCAATTCATAAATTCAAGACCCATAAGGGGCCGTTCACACAGAATGCATCTTTGCACCTAAAATTGCGAAATGCAGCACCCAGGAATGTTCTTTTAAAAATTGCAGAGCAGAATGTCTCCTCCACCATGTTGCAATCAAATAACAGTTGCCATGCCAACTTGCTACTGCAAAAAAGAAAAAAGTTCACAACCCTTTCCCCGCCTCCAGGGTCTTCTGATTGGTCTGCTGTTTTGGAACTGACTTTGGTGCTGTATGTAAAAGTTTAAATCCTTTTAACTTGACATCTTGTCTTAGGGTGTGTTCACACTTGTCATGTTTGGTTCGATTAAAACGAACTCTGGTGCGATTGCTATGTTAGTGTGGTTCATTTGAGTAAGTGTGAATGCTGCCATCCGAACCCTGGTGCACACCAAACAAGCAGACCGAGACGAATGGCTTCCAAACGAATGCCTCGTATTTATCAAGGAGAGAGCAAAGGGTAGAAGTTGGAGGGATGCTTTCTGAGAGTAAAACTGTTTACAACGGAGTCCCACAGGGTAGTGTATTAGGTCCTCTTTTGTTTTTATTATACAGATGCATCTCAAAAAATTACAATATTGTTAAAAAGTTCATTTTTTTCTTGTAACTTATTTTAAAAAGTGAAACTTTCATATATTCTAGATTCATTACATGTAAAGTAAAACATTTCAAAAGTTTTTTTGTTTTAATTTTGATGATTAGAGTTTACAGCTTATGAAAGTCAAAAATCCAGTATCTCAAAATATTAGAATATTTCCTAAGATCAATCAAAAAAAGGATTTGCAAAACAGAAAAGTTCTAGTTATTTAAAGTTATGTTTAAAAGTATGTTCATTTATGCACTCACTACTTGGTTGGGGCTCCTTTAGCATAAAAACTCCAGCATCAGTGAGGTATGGCACGGAAGCGATCAACCTGTGACACTGCTGAGGCACTATTGAGCCTTCAGCTCGTCTGGATTGTTGGATGGGGTTCAGGTCAGGCATGTTGGCTGGCCAATCAGGCACAATAATATCATGGTCAGCAAACCACTTGGTTTTGGCACTGTGGGCAGTTGCTAAAGTCCAGCTGGAAAAGGAAATCAGTATGTCAAGAAACTGTTTTAATAGAACTTATTTACAGGAAGTGCCTTTTGACATTGTACCTCTTTGAGATGGAACCACTAGATGCTGCTCACTCAAAGACCATCATGAAATGGAGAGAATATGATATCAAGCATCACATAGTTGTATTACTTTAAATATATTCATATGTAAAACCTTTAAAAAAATGGTAAGACAAAGACATAAAATATTCATAATTATTGATTTGTCCTGGTTATGTATCAAGAGCAATAGTTGTTGTAGTAGCCAATTTTAATTTTAAAGCTAGCATACATTATCTAAATGAAATGTATGTTGAAATATAGGGACATCATGTGTGGAATTCAAACATTGTACTGTAAGTTAATTATAGCTTCTGAAGAAGCTCTATGGCCTATTTTATGGTGTGTTTGGCCTTTCATTGCATGAAAAAGTGGGAAGATTCTTTTCTTTTACTTGAATAGTCTCAGCATTGTGTTGCTGCTCTAATGTAAATAAAGTTCAATTTTAACATGTTTGTGTATGAACGCAACCATTTTTAGCACACAAACAGGATTCTGTTGCTGTGTGAAAATATCCTCATTGATTGAGGACCAGTCCAAAAGCTTCAGATAAACACTGATACACACACACACACACACACACACACACGCAAGGAGTGAAATTATTTCCTTATGAAATTAATTCCTTGTGGAGCCAAAAACTCAGGAACTCATAGATGCCATGCAATAAAACCATAAAACTGATCTAGAGAAGAGATGTCCAAAGACAACAAACATTGTTCATTTACAACCCCCCTTCTCCCCCTGCCCTCCGACTCTCCCCCCTCACTGTTCTTCCCCAAAAAGCAAGAATATCCACAAGAATGCCCATCTTGTCAATGTTGTTTTTTTTTTTTATCATTTTAAAGGTCTCTGTGCGATTGGTAAACTGGTCTCAATTTCACAGTAGTCACTTATGAGAAATATTGAAAACTTTTGTAGAATTGTGTTTTAGCCCCCTAAAGGGGGTGTGTCCCCCTTTAGGGGTCTGCGGCAATGTTTATCCATCTTCATCCAGGTGCGACCCTGGAGCACTAGAACCAAGAACACCAAAAGGTCTTTTATGTTTTTACAACTGATCTAAATATTTCTTCTGCTTTTGTTCTGGGAGTATTTAAGGGAAAGTTGCAGATCAGTCATTGCGATTCTGTAGCCAGATCAGCCCGTAGTGTGGAGTGTATTTCATATGTTCCATACTATGTATCTCCTTCTTGAAGTCAGGTATATATTTTACCCTTAAATTCATCTTTGAACAACTGATGTTATGTATTTTCTTATTTATAAATTGGCTTCTAATAATTTTCATTATGTAATTGGCATGATACAACTTTACCTGACTAATAATAAATTGTTATATTTGATTTATTCTGATCTCTTCTGAAATCTGCGTTCAGGACAGATCACCCCAAAGCACCCATGGATGAACCATGGGGAACGCCATGAGGGAGACTTCGGATTTCTGACTGTCACTGGCTTAACACGGTGTAGCTCCCGTGGTTATAGGAAAAATACACTTTTTGTTATGAGTATGCAGGTGCAGCTCACTTAAAGATATTATATCCACTCTGCACCCTCTGAGTAAGTTCAGAACTGACGAGTTTGTGTCCGTGGATTCACTAAAAATCGGCCGAAGTGTTAATTCCTGTGCGATACCTGGTCCCTAATGAACGAAGAATTGAAAGTATGGGATTTCCAGAGTAATCAAATATCTAAATTAATAATCGATATTTGTGATCAGTTTTTCATTAAGAATATTGTCTAAACGTAACGGTCACTTGAAATTGGAGTCAGATTGAAAACGGAGCTAGACTAAAATTTAAACTAAATCCAGATAAATTCAGAGGCGCAAGTAAAAGACCGAACATGCAGCAAACCTTCAACCAGGACGCTGGAATTTTTTGGACCGGAAAAATACGGCCTTACACACACACACACACACACACACACACACCACCACCACCACCAACAACAACAACGAAAAGAAACAAGAAAAGGTTTTGTTTAATCTGATTCAAATTCTTTTCCATTTCAAAACATTACCATGAGAGTTTTAAAATATTGTGTATAATAATATGGTGTTGATTTCATCTAATAAAGAATGCAATTTTATTGAAACTAACAGAAATGGTTAATGAAACTCCAAGTTTTTTGGTCTTCTGACGACGGATCAGGATGTAGAAACACTGACGTCTTCAGATTCCCAGAGTCTCTTTGGTCACCTGACATCCGAGCAGGACATTCCCCACACACACACACTGAGACAGATCGCCCACTGAAACACACACACACTCAAATCATCAGTGTGTGTCAAAGAACTGACGATATCTGCTCAAACGTCTCTTGATGAACGCTGACTGACTGAATGCGGTCTGGAATGGAGATCTCACCTTTCTGAGAGCCGATCCATGACGCTGCCTTCATGGCCACAAACTCCCACTCCACCTGCTGCTCTATTTTACAGCCGTATAACCAGATCAGAGCCAGGAGAGTGGCCCATACTGACCCATCCACCTGTGTACAAACCATCATCCACTGCATTTGTTACTGGACACCGCACACAATCATCACTGTCTAATTATTTCATCACATCTCTCACCTGTGCTGGTTTCTGATTGGTCAGCTCATCCTCCATCTTCCCAAACACATCAGCCAGTGTGGCGTCCAGATCCCAGCAGCCTGACGCCTTTTGGAGAGAAACCAGCTGGAGCAACGGGTCCCTCTGGGGCTCTATATGTACACATAGTAGGTAGTATAATGTGTATATTTAGTATGTATTGAGCTGGTAAACTAGTACTCCATTCTGAACATAAACATTGTACCGGTTTAATATTTGGCAGTAAGTGTGTGAGGGGCGGGGGGGTCCTGGTATTGATTATGTATACTATACTTTTTTTTTGTCCCCATGAGGAAAACACATTATAAATCATACTAAACAGTGTTTTTTTGAAAATATTAGGGTTATGTTTAGAGTTTAGGGTTAGGGTTAAGGGATACAATATACAGTTTGTACGGTATAAAAATCATTGTCTATGGAAAGTCCACATAAAACAAGGAAACCCAACATAAATGGAAAAGACAAGAGAAACGAGAATTCATGCCTCTACAGCAAAACTGAACACATTCCTAAAACTAATAATGAGTTTCCTAAAATGACTATGTTTCTCTTACTTGTTTCAGAACAAAGTTTAACAGTAAAAGACTACAAATGCTCAAAGGCATGAACACATTTATGACCAGGGTAAACAAGAAACATTTGTTTAGTAATCTCAGATTGAAATTAGTTGCAGTTGTACATCACATGCAAGTATGTGAAAGGAACTTAAGTGTCTATGTTTAGTTCATTCACCCTTTATTGCCAATGATGCAGAACAGCGTTCTCTTTCATCATAAGCAGCCCTCTTGTCTCTGTGTCTGAAGTGTTGGCGATCTGTCAGAAATATGGCAAAGTCAAAAAAAAAAAAAAAACTGAACAAATGCAAATAACAAATAAGCAAATAAGAAAAGCTCTGAAATGTGACTGCATTTTTATTTATTGCAGATCCTCGTACTGGAAGGTATCGCACCTTCACTAAAGAAAAACCAACATGCATTAAAAAAAAATGCCTCAACACAAAAACGCATTAGAGAAGAGTAATCAGTATGATTTATCTTACCGAGATCACAAGACCGTTCTTTCCCTAAAAACAAAGTAAGTTCACATCTTGTTAACTGTTAAGTGACAAGGAACTACAGTATGTTGGAATCACGTTTTTAACTGGACTTTAACATTTTCTGAAGGAAATAGTGAACCCTGGGTCATTCTAAACCCTGGGTAAATTGGTTGCTAACCGTCTAGTCGAAACATTGTAGCACTGCAACATTTCATACTGTACAAATTTGGCATTGCAATGCACTGCTAACTCTGCTCCGGAGCAGGGTTTCATAACTCTCGGTAAAAACAGTGCTAACCCTACTTCTAACATCAATAATCTGGAGTTTTGTCATTCAAAAAGTTGCTCATTTATTTGTACTGCCAAAAGACATTTTTACACAATTTTGAATTTAAAAAAAAAAAATTTTTTTAATGTTTTTATTTCCAAGATGATGACTAGACACTAGACACCAGTGACCTACCCATAGGATGTCCGGAGGCCCTTGGCTGAGCAGTTCGTGCAGCTACAGGCAGAGAAAGCAAAGGTCAGAACAGATTCAGATCTGAAGAAACAGCCAAGAAGAGACACATCCAACAGAACTAACAAATAAGAAAAGTTTTGGAATAGGGATGATTGATATGGACATGTTTGGCTGAAAACAACTTAATAGCAAAAACCTTTTATTGCTTTGGAAATGTTTGGTCAAAAAAAAGGTGTGATTTTTAGCACTCATTAATTTAATGTTATATTGTGACGGTTGTCTTAGCAAATACTATTGTTACCATACACATTCTTGCCAGCACAAGAAACCCAGAGAGATTAAAAGAACCACTTACCACATCCTCCTGTTACCTCCAGAGCCTTAAGGTTCCGTTGGTATGCCAGGATATGCTTTGTCTCTCTCTCTCCGTCTCTCTCTCTCGCTCGGTCTCTCGCTCTCTCTCGGTCTCTCGCTCTCTCTGCAGAACCAGTATCATCACCTGAGATTGTTAATAAGAGCTCTGCTGTGATTGGGTGATGGGACAGGAGAGAGAGTATTTAAACTACAGCTACTCTCAGTCCAGTAGCTGGTGGTGGCTAGATGGTGTGCAGTGGTTGAAGTCTGGTCTTCACCTCCAGACCTGCTGTGGAGCCGTGATTTGGTGTATCTTTATCTCAATTGTGTTGTGACCACTGAAGTAGAGCTTGTTCCCTTTTGTCTCATTGTTTACATCTATGATTGAGACCGTACCAAGAGAGAAGTGAGTGTAAATTTGACTTGCCCATTGAAAATATTGATCTAGTTTTATTTCACGTCTTTTGTTTGGGTTTAGTAGGAAGGTGGGTGCCACGTTGTTTTGCCTTGCTGCTTTTCTCCTGTTTACGTTAGTTCAGGGAGTTATTTTAACGTGCTGTATTTTGTTTTCTTTTCTTTATAGCTTAGCTAGTTATAAAAGAGTTAGTTCCATTATGTTTGTTGTTTTGGCCTTGCCCGCTTCTGAAATGGATACCCTTTTGTTATTCTCCCTTTTGAATTATGTAAATAAAAACTTCTCTTTTTGCTGCATTTGACCATGGTTGTTTGGTTTATTAACTATTCTGGGCATGGAGACGGGGTTCTTCTCTGCCGTTGCACAGTCACTCACCACCAACCATTTATTTCTGTTGCAGTCTTAGACTAATTTAAAGTGACTAGAAAAGCATTTGAAATCCTTGCTGTCAGGCAAAAACAAAACACCCACAATCAGAGCACTAATGCCTAAAGTCTGTCTTTCACTGCACTGTCAAATGAACTACTAGTCAGTAACTACACTGATTTAAACAGCACAGTTATTTTTAAGCTGTGTGTTTGATTCACTAAAATGAACTGATTCATTCATTCTGGAATCAGACTACATTGATTGCGCTGTTTGTTTTGTGCGGTAGATTCAGACATACAGGCTTATGTTTTTGGTTATTGTGTTTTCAGTATCTTACACCATGCATGTTTCAGTTTTGTTTCGCCAAGTTAAATGTAGTTCAACTTTGGAAAATGTTGGAAAAGAACACTTCTTGTGTGAACAACCCCTTACTCATAGCTGTGTGGTTTAGTAAGGATGGTGAATCAATAATTAAATGTACCAGCAAATATGCCATGAGAAAAACAATTACTGCATTAAATCATACGTCACAAAACTATCACACTGAGGTGCATTTACCTGGCAGTAACAGGCTACGTCTTTGGTCCCACTGAGCTACAGGCAGAGGAACCAAAAGTCAGAACAGATTCAGATCTGGAGAAACAGCCAAGAACAGTATCCAACAGAACTAACAAACAAACAACAAGAAAAGCTTTGGAACAGACTCACGTGTGTTTCTTGTGTAGAAAAGAATAATTTCTTAATGAGATCAAAACAACACCTCAAATGTATTATACTGTGTGTAATACTAATACATACTAATTTGAGTCATTCAGCATGGAAAATACCATTCACATACTACTTTTAAAGAATAATAGGTCATATACAGTGTATATTCAGTGTGTGGTGAGTAAGTGGAACTGCAATTCAGTTCCTAACACAACCATTGTATCAATCTCATCTCATGTTTGGCAGTTAGTGAGGTCTAGGATTCTCTAGTTTTTGGAGGACCAAATGTCGTCCTCAGCAATTACTTCTTCACAAGCACTGCATAATTCACAATTTTACATTGAGGTGCACTTACCCCACATTGACCTAGACTTTAGTTTAGAGCAATCTGGTGGAGCAGAAACAAAAGGTCAGAACAGATTCAGATCTGGAGAAACAGCCGAGAACAGACACATCCAACAGAACTAACAATCAAGCAAATCTCTGGAATAGGGATGAATTAATATGGATATTTTTGGTCCAAAACTGTTTTACTATAATCCTAAAGACCAAAAGCCTTTATTTGCTTTTGTATTGTTTTGTTTGTCAATAAACACATTAAAAGAGGTACAAGAGCTGTTTTTAGCACTCAGTCATTTCTAGTGAATGTTACTGAACTGATGTTACGTATATCGTGACAGATGTCTCAGCAAAAACCATAAACACATTCTTGCAGGCACAAGAAACCTACACAGATTGAAAAGAACCATTTACTATTTGTGACACCCTGGACCACAAAAGCAGTCTTAAGTCGCTGGGGTATATTTGTAGCAATAGCCAAAAATACATTGTATGGGTCAAAATTATCGATTTTTTTTATGCCAAATATCATTAGGATATTAAGTAAAGATCATGTTCCATGAAGATATTTTGTAAATTTCCTACCGTAGGTATATCAAAACTTAATTTTTGATTAGTAACATGCATTGCTAAGAACTTCATTTGGACAACTTTAAAGCTGATTTTCTCAGTATTTTGATTTTTTTGCACCCTCAGATTCCAGATTTTCAAATAGTTGTATCTCGGCCAAACATTGCCCTATTCTAACAAACCATGCATCAATGGAAAGCTTATTTATTCAGATTTTAGATGATGTATCAATCTGTTTCAAAAAATTGCCCCTTATGACTATTTTTGTGGTCCAGGGTCACATTTAATCTTAATGAGATCAAATCAACACCTCCAATGTATTAAACTGTAAATCAGAGCACTAAAATTGTACTGATAGAGTCTATATTAATCTTACTATACACACCTACACAATGCTTCCCTAAAAACAAATTTACTTCACATTAAAATGAGTTGCACACAACAATGTAAACTGTCACCTGACAATGAACTATTTTGAAATCATAAGTTTAAATGGATTTAAACATTTTCTGAAGAATATGTGACTGGTGCTTATCAGTGGCAAATGCCACTACCACATATTGGCATCCTGGGATTTTCTATATACAGTGCGTATCTGAAGAATTTGTTTCAAAAGTTCACAATGAGAGCACTAACCGTATGTTGGCACTCTTCTCTGCAGCAGGGGTCCTTTCACAGTCTGTCTGCTGTCTTTATTAACAGCAATGAAGGCTGTATGAACACTGCTCACTCCTGCCTGAACACTGAGCTCCACCATCCTGCTCCTGATGCCCTCAACATCTGCAGCACCTGACCTCTCCTCCTGCTCCAGAGAACGGATCAGGGTCCGAGCCGCCAGCCGGTGAATGGACAACCTGCAGAAACATGGAAGAAATTTGTTGGATTAGGATGTCACTCCTATTAACATCTTTCTGCGCACATATGTGTGTTACCCTGTTTCCTCAGTTGGTTTGAGGCAGAAGTGGAGCTGGTTTGCTACTGGTTGATCATTAAGACTGTATTTCACTGTCACTGTTCCCTCAGAGCTTTCTGAATTCTGTAACTGAGGGAAAAGGCAGATTTTTGATCATCTAAACAAATGAGAGACACTGGTATTGTAAAGAAACAGATGCTACATCATCTCACTTCTCCTTTAAGTTGGGCATAAATGAGTGTCCTTTGACCCTGGAAGAGCACATTGATGGGTGGAGACAGTGTGTCAACAGTAACGCCATCTGGAAGGGTCCAATCCACAGAGATATTAACCACAGCGGGCTGCAGCGCAAACCTGAGCGACTGCATCACCTGATATAGTTTGAAGAGAAAGAGAAACCATTGAGACATTTGACTAGGAAACATTTGTGTCTGTGAAATCCAGTGGAGAGCTTTACTTTGGGCTGCATGCGGTCGCTGTCTGTGATGAACTGAGCGTGACCAGATCCCTCCCTGGCCATTCCTGTGATGAGGGCGGCACTCGCACCCTCACCAATCCCGAATGAGAAACACCTGAAGACACAAT
>JAFVLL020014662.1:0-11279 GCA_021397915.2 Tor tambroides | reverse complement strand
GGAGGAGCGGCGATCCCCGAATGTCAACAGGACATTCCCGAGGAGGTACAATGGGGGAGTCAGGGTTGAAGGAGAGCTCGGGTGTTGAGCGGAGCTGGGCTGGATGGAGATGTTCAGGAAACACCGGCTGTAATACGGATCATGTGGGGATGCAGTGCATTGCAGGGGGCGAGATGATGCACGAATATACATATAAAAAGCAGAGCAAATCTTATATCGTGCGCTTATGCATTTTCGCAAGGTGCATTTCCGAATGACGCCATTTATAATTCTCTCATTGCAGTTCTCTGAGCCAATGTTTATCAGAAGGCCTGTTCGTGTTTCATTGGCTTTATTTTCCCCCCCGACCCCGCTACATAGCATGCATGCTACACATCTCACCTTGCGATGCATCTTATTAACGGGAAACTAAAGATGCAACGGGGAATATTAACGGCTCGCTTGTATTGTTTTATCTCCTTTGTGTCACCAGCTGGTGCGAGCTGCGAGTCTGCGTTCGAATGCATTTACATTTACATTTAAATCTGCAGTGATGTCATTGTGCTTAAGCATTGGGCCCTGCTAACGTTCTACATTTATTTTTGATCCCGTGCAAATTTATTGCATTGTGCATCTTTCTTCTAACCTGTCAGCTGACTGTCTGCACAAATCACCTATGCTGTTATAAGGGGCCTTTTGCTGTTCGATGTACACACTGGGGTATTTCGTGGGTACATTGTGCACCCTGCAGGAACATCCAGTTTAAGTTAGTAGCCGCGTTTTGGAACCCGGTTGACTAGCCTGGACCATCTACAGTTTTGCAGAAACCACTTTTACCAGCTAGTTTGTTTTACCAAAAGGGAGCTGTGGTTTGGAGCATTTCAGCTGGTTTCTTTCTTCTCAAGCTTGTACCATGTTTCAAAACTCTCCTACCGACTTAACATGGATTTTCCAGCGGAGCATCCATTCGTTCTGTTTCATTTGGAAAGTAAATAAAGTTTACACTGTCATGGAACAGGTCACAAACCTGGTTGTTCAGGAAACAGCTTACCTATTTTGCTGGCAGGCTAGTTGGATTAAGTTAGTGTGTAAGTTATCATTGTAGGTTGATTGGTGGTAATTAGATTAATTTTACTGCTGGCTGCTGTAACAGGGTTATATTGTCCGATTATACACAGGACTCGTCTTGCTACTTTTTAAAATAGCAACTATATTTTGTTTATTACCTATTCTACTCATACTTAAAGTGAAAAATGTGGTCTTGTTAAAGAATGGAGCACAATTTCATCTGATTAAACAGTCCATGAACTTAGCAGTTTTATTGATGGTCTGGGCTATAACCACCAAAGACTTTGAAACATACAGTAGGCCTATCTTCCCAATAAAGATTAGTTTGATGGGGTTTGCAATGGGAGATTCTTAATTTTTTACATTTACCCAGAATCTTGAATATTTGGTGTAATTGCTGCATTACTGACATGACTGTTGAAGGAACAATTTACCCAAAATTAAAATTCTATCATAAAGTTCTCATTATGTAGTTCTACAACTGTATGATCTAACAGGGTTCCCATGGGTCCTTGAAATCCTTGAAAGTTTGTGAATCTGAAAAAAAAAATGGCCCTGGAAAGTTTTTGAACATATACATACATAGACATACATAGATACAGGACCTTGAACGTGCTTGAATTTATTTTGTGTAAGTTTTCTTGAAAATAATTCCATATTATTCCCCCCGGTCCACTAATGTGTTATTTTGCCAACACTTCGTGGCCTATGCATACTAGCTTGCTTGATTAACGTTAGTTACGGGCATTTACGCGTTAAGTGTTTCCTGCATGAGGTACTTTGTGTTGTACGTTGCTATGACTTTCACACACGAATGAAACTACTATGGTACCTCAACGTTTCACAGACACACCGTGTTCAGTAAACATAAATAAACATAAAACATTTGTGAAAATTTGTTGCCTAAATATTTTAATGTAATGTTGAATTGTTTTGCTTGTTAAGATAATGTAAACCCCTGAGGCAAGAAAAACTTAAAAGCATATTCATATAGCTTAAAACTTCTGGTTACATGAGCCTAAGCTCTTTTCATTAAAATCCATGCAAAAGTTAATATCAGATAATTTTAGAATACAGTGTAGGATGTATCAAATAGAATATCAGATCTCTGCTTTTTTTGCATAGGTGTGTTTGACACATTAAAACTGTAACAATGTATCTTACAAGGTAACACGATGTAACCTTGCTCTCACTTGAAATGTGTCCCCACATTAAGTCCTTGAATTTGAGGGTAATGGACCTGGAAAGTCCTTGAAAGGTCCTTGAATTTGAAGTTAACCAAGGTGTGGGAACCCTGTCTAATGATCTTTCATTTTGATACAATTACACTGGAGCTTTTATGGTTGAAAAGAGATTCAAAAGCATTGTAAAAGTATCATGTTATATGATATTTTATATTCCAATGGGCTAATAACCGGATTGAATTGAACTTGAGAATCAGTTAATTCAAATCATTGACAAATTATTCAAACAATTTCCAGTTTGTTCTTTATATAGTGCTATCGTATGACTTCACAATCATATGCAAGTCATAATGACTACTTTTTTGGTGTTTGCATATGTTTTCAAGTGTAAAAGTTCCAGTTCCTTAATTTTTTTTGCAACTTTATAAAGGTGGAAAAAAACCCAGCCAGTATATTCTTCAGAATTTCTGCTTCTGTGTTCTATAGATAAAAAAGAAAGTCATACAGGTGGGTTGTAATGGCATGAGTAAATGATGACAGAATTTTTATTGTTGGGCCTCTTTGTAGAGAAGTTGTAGATGGCTGCAAGTATTTCACATGTATTGAGCTATTTTAAACTGTCTCGGTTATGTTGCATCATGTTGGAAAGACTCAGTCTATTACCACATGGGGTTTGCTTTAAAAGAAAGGCTTGTAACAAATGTCTAAGAAACTGTCAGCAATCTTTGTCTGTTAGGAGTTTATACTGGCAAGACTACTGAGAAAGTCCCTTGTCACGGGTGCCTTTTAGCCTTTTTTCGCACTAATTTGACTTGTAGAGCCAGTTTATCTGCACTGTTGATTAGGAATCAAGTGGCAGCTTGACTCAGAATGCAGGATTTTTAATCAGAACTGAAGTTAGATGCACTTAAATGTGCTCTTTCAAGGGGGCGTAGAGGCATTCCAAGTTTCTTGAC
Source organism: Tor tambroides (assembly GCA_021397915.2). Lineage (NCBI taxonomy): Eukaryota > Metazoa > Chordata > Actinopteri > Cypriniformes > Cyprinidae > Tor > Tor tambroides. Next base: position 8,092 of record JAFVLL020014662.1, on the reverse strand, counting down.
AGTCTGCTGGAAAATTGTTTCTCCAAATGGTGATCATAATAAAGTTTACTTGTAAAGCTTTGTAGCACTGTCAGATTGTGTTTACTTGGCTGGGACATTTTCCAGTGAACTTGGAGTATTTTATGATGCTGCTTGTATTGCTTGGCGAAATTGAAAAATGTTTATTGGCTATTTGGAACAAGTGCATTGCTTGCATGTTTCCTTGAGCGAACGCTTGGCTGTAATTTTGTAGTACTTTAAGAGAGAAAAGTTTATAATATTGGATGTGGTAGTACTTTTTTTTTTTTTCCAAAATTGCAGTTGCCAACAGTCATGACCTCAAGCACACCAATGGTTTTTAAAATGTGCTGTAATTAAAATCTTCAACAACTAAAATTTTTAGATCAGTCGACTCCTGATAAATAGCCTCAATTGTTTAAAAAATATAAATAATAGGGTTGTGAACAACAGATTTTTGTACATTAAAGTTGGATAAAATGTACACACATGACATCAGAACTAACTGTTAAAGGTGATGATTGTCATTTTATGGCTTTAGTGACAAAACGGAATTGACCCTTTTGATTGACAGGCGATCTGACCAATCGAAACGCTAAATCTGCCATTTTGTCCGACAAACAAACCAGACAGGAGAGTAGATTAACGTCGGTGGACTTGAACTTGAAAAATGGTGTGTACTGATGTCTTTCCGCGGTTGAAACAAGACACCTTCTGATGTTCGTTCATGTTTATTACGTGCTATAACTAGTAAAGAGGAAGAGATGATCGGTTTAACTGTGGTGCTGGCGATCTGTCACAACATATTAAAGAGCCACAAAACGGTATTTATTGTTTGAATTTCTTACAAAATTACAATTTGAAAGCTGAGACTTTGTTTCATACCAAAAGTAACCTGCTTTGTCTTATCTGTCGGCGCATTGTCAGTTTCCTCTTTATATTTTTATCTGCGTGAAAGCATGATGTGTGGCGTGAGAGTGGCATGGCTTGTCAGTTGCCAAAAAAAAAAAAAAAAAGTTTTCTGAAGATCTCCTGTTTCCACTGGTCAGACACAAGGATAGCCCCGCCCCCAAAACACACACCATTGGTTGAGCAAGTGTTGCTGTGTTAGGTTGTTTGTGATGCTCAAACAAACAAAAATAATGTTTTGAATGTGCCACAGTGTTGGCAGTTTTCAGGAAAATAAATCTATGAATGGCTTAAAATTGTCTCAGCAATGTAAGTTTGAGACTGGACAAAGTATTTAACAAAAAATTTACAAAATTCAGTTTAAGTTGAAGCATTTTGCAGTGGTTTCTTTGCTAATGCTCACTGTCTGTTTACTTCACACCTCAGATTTAATCACTATATCACAGTTTCTGTGGGCAGGGCTTGAGATAGCCGTCAGTTTTTACAGCTTAGTGAAGACAAGCAAACGATTCTGTTTATTAGATTTACCACAGGCATGAGGTCCTCGCTCATGTATGGTGAAGGTCAAAGATCTCTGCTCAAATGGAGAATCTAGGAATCAGCTAGGAAAAGAAGGTGGGAAAATTGATTTGCTAACTCTAATTTTCTTTGCAGATATGGAATATCAAACAGATGATTAAGTTAACCCAAGAGCACCTAGAAGCCCTTTTAGATAAGTTTGGAGGAGAACACAATCCGCCATCTATATACCTGGAGGTGAGTTGGCCCGACAAAGAGTTGCTGTCATGAGTGTGATGTGACAGTAATGTAGAGGTGTTTTACTATACCATGAAAGTTCATTTTGAAAGATGGATGATGTTCTAAATGAAGAATATCATGAATAAAGTAACTGGAATTTTTCACGACAACTACAGTTACAGTTAACTTTTGGGCTTTGTTCTAAATTCTGGTTAGCTGCCTACATAGGCATCATTTTAAGGCATCATAAACACACTCAAAAAACACAGCAAGTTAAGTCTAAAAGCATCTTTGAAAAGGCATTTTTAAGTGAAATTCTGAGGAATCATCCCAAATATCCATCCCATAATGCACGGCAACATGCATATTGCAGAAATCCATATATAAGCTGGTGAGAGAAATGAACTGAAATATAATTCATTCAGTATTTATAATTAGTCAAATCTAGTTAAAATTTACCATTTTTTCCTAATATTTATGTGTGCATATATTTTTTTTTATACTTGGAGAGTTGTTGTTAGCTTAGCAATGTGCTAATGGAAAAATCCTGCAGTGTAACTCATAGTTATTGCCTACATAGAACATTGATCACTTAAAAGATTCCATGTCAGTTGACATGTTGCTTTACAACTAGGGATTTTGTCAAATAATTTCTCCAATGTTGAAACAACTGAATAAATTCAAAGGAACTGATAAAGCCTTTCGTTTCTGTGTGTGCAATAATGGCTAATGCATAACCTCAGATCTTTATCCTTCAACAGGTTCAAAACATAAGCCTTTATGTGAAACATGTTCATAAAGTATTAATGATTTATTTCCTCCATGCCACAGGCCTATGAAGAGTACACTAGTAAGTTGGATGCATTACAGCAGCGGGAACAGCAGCTTTTGGAGGCCATTGGGAATGGAACAGAGTTCTGCTCCTCGCCCACACCCACCCTGCTGGATGTGAAGGGACCGGGCATCCAGAGCGCCCCCGCCGCCCCAAACACCTTGGCTGTCCTGCAGACCCCCACAGACGCAACACGAGGGAATCCCCGCTCGCCCCAGAAGCCCATCGTAAGGGTTTTCCTGCCCAACAAACAGAGGACAGTGGTGAGTAGTTGTTGTTGGTTATTGCTTGTTGTTTGGTACTGTTTTGCTTTTATATGTAAATAATTAAGTGTGATCGTTGAACATAGGTGCATCATGCAAATGAATTATTACATTTAACAATTACTACATGAATTATTTACATTTAAAATCAATAAAGTAATTGATTATTTACAGTCCTAGAAAAAATCTAAAAGAATACAAATTTAAACTGTCATTGTTTCCTCTTGTTGTCTAAAATATTTATGATTTTTATTTTCTTCTGTGGAATAAAAAAGGAGACATTCTTAAGAATGAATTCATGTCCAAGCTTCTCTCTTTCATAAAAATCTACAAGTAGGAAGGAAAACAGTCCATACAACTATGTAACAATTTCTCTGAAGCAATAGCTTTGTAATGTACAGATTAAAAATGTTTTAATAAGTTTAAAAACCTAATAAGTTTTAAAACCAAAAATAATAAAAATGACAAAAGCATTTGAGAAAACTAAAATTAAAATGAATACTGAAAATTTAAAAATAAAAGCTAATTCAAAATATTACTAAATTCTAAAATAGTATGACAGTAATTCTAAAATAATATAAAAATTAATGAAAGCTATAGAAAGCTTAAAAAAAATTAATAAAAATAAAAGCATGACAGAACTAAAATTAAAATGAAAACTGAAAATATAAAAATAAGCTAATTCAAAATATTAAATACTATAATAGTGTAAATAATAGTAATATAATATAAAAATAAAATAAAGCTATAGAAATCTTAAAATTAATACAATGACAACCAAAATGAAAATGAAAATATAAAAATAAAAGAATTCAAATTATTGCTAACTACTATAGTAGTATGTAAATAATATTAAAATTAAAATGAAAGACGATAACATAAAAATGAAAGCTACTTCAAAATATTACTAAATATTAACTATATATTACTATAGTTACTAAACATACTATAATACTAATATAATGTAAAATAAATTAAAGCTATAGAAATCTTAAAAAAGAACTAATACAATGACAAAATTAAAATGAAAATATAAAAATAATTGAAAATATTGCTAACTACCATACTAGTATGTAAATAATGCTAATAAAATAATAAAAAATAATACTAATAAAATAAAAAAAATAAATTATTTAAAATAAAAAATTATAGTTGTAGTCTTAAAAAAACGAATAAAATGACAAAAGCACATGACAAAATGAAAACAGAAAATAATAAAATAAATAAAAGAATTCAAAAATAAATAAAAGAGAATTCAAGGTATTATAACTAAAAATATAATCTAAATGCTGCTTACTACTAATATAATACTGGCTTAATTACAGAACATTAGGTAAGGCATCTGACAAAGGAGGTGCGTTATGTCTGTAATGTTTTGCCCATATCTGGATTTGAGAAGTTTTTTTAAGAACGGAGATGGTAGGATATTTTGACGATACTTCACAGTAAGGTTATAGGCATGGTTTAGAAAGGAAGGGTTTCTGGAAGGAATTTCCATTCCAACCCGATTGTAGAGCGGCGGGACTCCATGGGAAATGAGCAAATGTAGGTGACCCCCTTTATTTTGATTATGTGCTCAGCTTGTCTCTGTTGGTTTAGCAAAGAGAAGCGGCAGAAGGAGTTGGAGCCAAGAAATCAACCGTGCCCAGACGCAACCACAGTCTCACTGTAAGGAGGTGAAAGTGACTTGAGTAAGTGGTTTATGTGTGTCTTTCAGGTTCCAGCTCGTTGTGGGATGACTGTGAGAGACTCCTTAAAGAAGGCTCTGATGATGCGAGGCTTGATCCCAGAATGCTGTGCGGTTTACAGGGTTCAGGATGGGTAAGAACTGTATCCTGAATGCACATATTACCGTCATTAGTGCAAAAGCACATTAACGTTTCACATTGACATGACTGTCCCGCCCACATTAGGGAGAAGAAGCCCATTGGCTGGGACACAGACATTTCCTGGTTGACGGGGGAGGAGCTTCATGTTGAGGTTTTAGAGAATGTGCCACTGACGACCCATAATTTCGTGAGTATGATGAAACTGACCTCAAACTGGCTTAAAATAAATCTGAAATGAAAAAAGGAGGAAGTTAGAGCCGACAGTTGACATGTCATTGGTGTGGTCATTTCTATTCTTGATTTTACTCTTAAATACACGTTGAAGACACGTTGACTGTAATATATTGTTTTTTGGAAGCATGCAGATTCTTTGTAATGACTGTAAGTGTTATTTGGTGACTCAACAGGTGCGAAAGACCTTCTTCACGCTGGCCTTCTGTGACTTTTGCCGGAAGCTGCTGTTTCAGGGCTTCCGCTGCCAGACGTGCGGCTACAAGTTCCACCAGCGCTGCAGCACAGAGGTCCCGCTCATGTGTGTCAACTATGATCAGCTGGAGTGAGTGTTCATGGGAGATTTTTCACTTCTTCATTAGCCATAAAAGGGTGAAATTTGCTCCATGCATAATGCACAGTAAAGCATGTGAATATTTAAAATTAAATATTAAAATAATGTTTATTTCTTACATATAGTAGTATTCACCATATTTGAAATAGTTTTGTGCATATCTTGTGTATAGTTTGTCCAATTAGAAATAGACAGTTTTGTGCCTTGGGTAAGTGATGGTTATGCATAATTTATTTGTACTGATGTTATCATATTTTTGTTTATAATTTTGTTGTTTAGTTTACTGCTGGCTTCAAAATTTCTGGTGCACCACCCCATTACCCAGGAGGAGGCATCATCAGAGGGCACGACACCCGTGTCAGAGATGTGCCCCTCCCTCCCTCCATCTGAATCCACTGGGTAAGATTTTAGTATATATCTGTACTCTATTGACCATATAGTGTATATATGTATATGTGTGTGTGTGTGTGTATGTGTATATATATATATATATATATATATATATATATATATATATGAAATGTCAAATATAATTATATATTTATATATTATTTTTATATACAGTAAGGTTTTTAAAGGTTTTAATGTCTCTTCTGCACACCAAGCCTGCATTTATTTGATCCAAAGTACAGCAAAAGCAGTAAAATTTTGAAATATTTTTACTATTTAAAATAACTGTTTTCAATTTGAAAATATTTTAAAATGTAATTTATTCCTGTGATCAAAGCTAAATTTTCAGCATCATTACTCCAGTCACATGATCTTTCACAAATCTTACTAATATACTGATTTGCTGTTCAAGAAACATTTTTTTATTTTATTTAAAAAACATTAAAAATCTTACTGTTCAAAATCTTTTGACTGGTAGTGTATAACAGTTTATAAATTATAAATTTTATTTATATATTTTATGTAATAATTCATATTTTTTTATAATGAAATTTTATGCACTACTGTTCAAAGGTTTGTGGTTGGTAAGATTTTTTAAAATGTTTATCAAAGAAGTCTCTTATGCTTGTCAAGCCTGCATTTATTTGATCAAAAATAAAATAAAAACAGTAATATTGTGAAATATTATTACAATTTAAAATAAGTTTCTATTTTAATATTTTATAAAATGTCATTTATTCCTGTGATGGCAAAGTTGAATTTTCAGCATCATTACTCCAGTCTTCAGTCTCACATGATCCTTCAGAAATCATTCTAATATACTGATTAGGTGCTCTCAAATAATTTCTGATTATTAACGATTTTGAAAAGAGTTGTGAATAATATTTATTGTGGAAAATGTGAGACATTTATTCAGATTCTTTGATAAATATAGTTGAAATACAAGTCTTCTGTAACATTATAAATGTCTTTACCGTTGATTTTATCAGTTTAATGCACCCTTGCTGAATAAAAATGAATGAAAAAAAAATTATATAATATTTGTGATATATTATTTTGAATATTTAAATGGTAAATTTGCAGAGCAGTGTACTTACTGCTGTGTATCTTTTAGTTGAGAAAATGTAAGGGTCACATTACGTATATACTGTAGTGCGTAAGTGGTCATGTACTATGCAGAATTTCATTGTGCTGTCTTATCTGTTTTCTCCAGGTCTCTGTGCCATCCTTCTGTGTCACCGTCCAAATCCATCCCTATCCCACAGTCCTTTAGACCTGGAGAGGAGGACCACCGCAACCAGTTTGGCCAGAGGGATCGCTCTTCCTCAGCCCCTAACGTCCATATCAACACCATCGAGCCGGTCAACATTGATGTGAGAACTGGAGAGTTCAACAGCTAATCAATATATTTTAGTCAAAAGGATTTAATCCATTTTAATGTTATAGGTCCCATTAAAAATTTTCTTTACTTTCCACTTCCTGAATCTAAAAAATTAGTATCCAGTAATATGAATAAATATTAATATTGATACTTTATTTTAGATAATTATAATATTATTTATTTAAATGTAATATTATTACTAAATGTGTTTACATTAAGTGCTCTCAATCATATAATCTTGTTTATTTTAAGTCTATTAATATAAAAGGTACATTTGTAGTGCACTGCAAGCAAAAAGGACAAAATGTTACAATTGCTCTGGTCTCCCCCAAGTCCCTGCTAATCTGTGTTATTTCTGTACAGGATTTGATCCGTGATCAAGGCTTACCGAGGTCAGATGGAGGTAAGTGTTGTCCGAAACAGAAAACATAGACTAAGACACACTGAATTCAAATGGCTTTCCGTCATCCCATGTCTCTGTGTCATTGGCCTTAGAAGTTTGGGATAGCTGATCCATTTCACTCTGCCTGCTAGTAAAAGCTGACAAACAGGCCTTTCTCTCACCTGTCTGCTTGTGAATTGCTTCAGCCCTTTTCTTTTATCACTAGTGGCCTGCTGTAAACTACTAATTCCTAATCTGTGCTCTCAAAACCCGCCCCTGTCCTTTCTGCTTCTTCAGAACATATCCCAGAACTACGTTTAAAGAGATGGTTCACCCAGAAATGACAATTCGGTCATCATTTACTCACCCTGATGTCGTTCCAAACCTGTACAACTTTCTTTTTTCTGTGGAAGGTAAAAGAAGATGTTTAGCAGAATGTTCGAGCTGCTCTTTTCCATAAAACAAAGGGCGAGTAGTTGATAACCGAATTCTCATTTTAAGGTCAACTGTCCCTTTAAGGACAGACTGCGTACAGAAATAATGAAAAACTGGCTCTGTGTCACCTATAATTCACTTGATCTTCTCTAAACGACCTCTGAGAGTAGACACAGGATTTTGGTAGTGGGTGACAGGAAGTGCACCTGAGCTTCAGGGGCCAGTGATCCCGTGTCTGTCTCTCTCCCCCCTGCAGCCCCCTCGCAACACCCAGCTCGCTGCTTGAGGAAGAACCGAACACGGACCTCAAGCCCCCTTCTGTCCTCCCACCCCAATGACATTGTCTTTGATTTTGAGCCTGAGCCAGTGTT
>JAFVLL020014661.1:0-77148 GCA_021397915.2 Tor tambroides | reverse complement strand
TATTTTATATTATTGTTGTTCTCTGCTCTTGTTACATTCTGATTGTACATATTTTTGCCACTTTTATGTATATAGAGTATATTTATTTAAGTTCTAAGCTCACAGGGGGTCTCGCCCGGAGAGTAATTCAACGTAGAACCGCCACTGTGCTTGGTAAAATGTGGAAGTATTCAATAACATCAAATTAAAATTCTATTATTGCAGACACAGCCATGAATGCAGCATTTGCTGTTGGCCGTCTATGTGGTAGCAGACAAGCCAAGATTCTCATTCTGAGAGAGGCCAAAGAGCATCAGCTGGTAAGAAAAGCTTATAAATTCTCTCCATAGGTTTTGATTGCTTGGCAGTTGGATCATGTTAAAACTTCTATCAATTAAACATCACTTATGGGTATTATTTTATTATTTGTCACAAGGTTAGTCGATTGCAGGCTCTGCTGTTGAGCGGGTCAGGAGTGGAGATGGGCCAAACAGTGTGCTTTGCTTTGAGCTGCTTAGCAAATGATGAAGATAGCCATGCACTGCTGATGGAGAGCACCTCTGTCCCTGCATTGCTGGATGATCTTTTACAGTTGTTGCAGAGCCCAGAACCAGACAGTATCTGGTTTGCTGCTATGTAGGTTATTCAATTAACTGTAGTTGTAGTGTTGTATGTAATGACAGTCAAGGGATATTGTTCAGAAAAGTAACAAATACGTAGCATAACATATACAGTAACGCTAATAATAATTCTCTATTATAAGTGAATCTGCATACCACAGATATTTTAGGCCAATCTAAACTCACATTTTGCCACTGTTCAAAGCACATTAATAATTAAATAGACATAAATTGTTTAGATCGGTCATTTTCTACCTTTTTGACCGAAGATTTAGTCATGTACAATGTCATGCAGGTTTGGAACGACATGTGAGTAAATGATGACGTATGTTCATTTTTGGGGAAACTATTCATATTAAAAGTAGCATAAAAAGACTTCATACTCACTTTAAAAGGCTCAACCCACTCTCTGTCTAACAGGACAGTCCGAATGCTGGTGTCCCGGCCAAGTGGAGTGGTTCCTGTCAAGACGCATTGTCCTCTGCATGAGCAGTTAAAGGTTTCATGATCATTGTGTTCATAACACAGCTGATTTGCATGTGGTGTTGGCATATTGTGCAAATTACATTCATGATAAAACTGTCATTTGCTTTGCTGTCAGTTTCTCTCTATGTATGCCATCCACTGGGCTACATCTGCAGGAGGAGGTCAACATGTGTCTCAAGAAACTGGAGCATTTATCCAAACCACAGCCAGTGATGGTTACAAACATCTCATCAATGAGCTGCACTGTATCATGGGTAAAGTGTGAGCCTGAAAGCGGCCTGGAGGTCATATACAGGTTAAACTTCCACAGTTCTTAATACTTAAAATTTTCCTTTTATTTCCCTTAATAAGAAATCATTCTTTTGTATTATAGAACATGCTGTGCAACTCAAAACTCTCCTGCCCCCAGTCTAAAAAGACCATGTACTGCTGCAGGAATGATTCCTAAAACCTGAAAATGAGCTTTTTGCATTTCCGGTTCCATTCTATGACATAAAATACACCAGTTATACCCCCTTGTAATTTTTATTCTTTTTACGTCTTACACATCTAACAAGTTTCTAAATGGGATTACAGAGGATGTCTGAAACTAGTAGGGCAGTGTATTGGCAAGAATTTGTTGATACGATACGTATAACGATACAGGGGTTGCGATACGATATATTGCGATACATTGCGATACTGTAAGCAAGGCGATATATTGGGATATTTCTTATTTAGGATATATTTTTAGGAAAGCTGTCATTAAGAGCACACCACTGTATGCAAACCTTAGCAATAAATAAATAAATAATTAAATAAATAAATAAATAAATAAATAACAATTGTTTAACCAGAACACACTGGGATCTGCATTTGCAATTATCACTCCCTGTAACATTCAACATTATTGAACCACTTTTTGTGCAGTACGAGTCAGGGGAGAAAAATTCAAGTGCTTGCAGGATTCTTTAGTTAAATATATAAAATGTATTTTATAAAAAAGACCATATATATTTTTAGACCCTGCTTTAAAGGTTCACAGTTTAAGTTTACAATTGTAATACAATGTCATAACATTTTGATCTGAACAAAAAATTACATCTGCTTAGTATTAATGAAAAAATACAGTGCTTGCTGGATTCCTAAAGAAAACAAAACAATTGTAAAACAATAAAATAAATACAGATGTTGAACATTCTCAGAACCTTTCAACTTGGATTTCATAGGTTTTTCAGTTTGTATCTATGTTCTGCGTGGAATCGCGGAGACCGCGATGCGATGCACCGCCCCAATTGCACAAAACGCCCCCAACATGAGAGAAAGCTGCAGCCGAGCACACTCTTCAACACGGGATGCGGCGGAACCTAGGTGGCGCTCGCGCCGCGGTCCCAGGGCGGACGTTACCACAAAAGCCCAAATGATGCCACACTTCAGCTTTGCACACTGAAACGAGAGTTGGAACAATTCTTTCATCCTCCATTACTGGCAGCGAACTATATTAACGCTAACATTAGTGGTGTGCTCTAATGCTAGTATTTCCTGTCAGGGCCGTACCTACCATTGAGGTCCCCGAGGTCCGGACCTCGGTATTTTTCCAATAACAGAAGTTGTAAAATTACATTATATTAATTCTGATTTTGATTCACATTACATGGAGAAATTGAGAAATACAATTTCTCATATACTCAGAATACCAGAAAAGCAAAATGGGTTACAGTAGGCAAATCCCTTCACAGGCACTAATAAACTTAATTCTTTTTATAGTAATTTTGGTCGCACTTTATTTTAAGGTCTAATTATCGCTATTAACAAACCATTAACTATGACTTTTGCCTCAATAAACTCCTAATTTGCTGCTTGTCAATAGTAAGGTAATTGTTATGTTATAGTCATGCAGAATATATGCTTTATAAGTACTAATAAACAGCCAATATGTTAATAATAGGCATGCTAAGAAACTAGTTAATAGTGAAAATTGGTCCCTGTACTAAAGTGTTACCATAGTTTTCTTTTTGAAAACTATATTGTTGTCTTTCAAATGCACGGTTTTTCAAAAAAGCATAATGTCCAAAAAATATGCTAATGCATAACAGTTTGCTATGGTAGTTTAAGGTAATTGCTCTTGTGAAACATCTCAACCTGCAGAGCTGCACATTTAGTGTTGATCTTAAAGATCTTCTTCATCACTTATACTATTCCCAGATTGTTTTCAATGGATTGTAGCATATGAAGTGTTAGATCTAAACCCAGGAATAAGTATTAGTTGGCCACCATAGAGATTAGAGTTTTGGTTGACAATTGTTGTCTCTAAACTGTGTTACAATCTCACTAAGTAATTCAGTAGAAATCAGTGCTCTTTTTGTTCTCCTCCTTTTAAAATATTGCAGTACTCCTTTACCTTATATGATTTAGTTATTGAGGCTGATTGACTTAGAGTCTCAAACTTTTTTTTTCGATCATCATTTTGCTTAATTTTTAATGCATTCATTGAAAAGAACTGACTCAGTAGAGCAAACCATTTGCCAGTCAGGCATTGCTTGCTCATATTTAAACAAGCATCCTTACAATATAGAGTTTTGTGTCACTACACCACTACTTTATTTAAAAAAAAAATAGCTTGCTACTGGAAACACTACAATATTTTACAAGTAATGTCACTACTGTTGGTTGGTATGTATATTGATAGTTTGGTAAGTTGGTGGGTAGATTACTAGTTTGGTAGGTAGATTGATAACTTGATGGTGTGGCGACTTATGTTTAAAGATGTGACAGAATTCATACATGGTGTTTGTAAGGTTTTCCCCTTTAAGAGATCAGAGTTTTGTTTTAGTGGGTTGCTTGGAAAATTAAAGTTAGCCAGTTCACGGCTTCAGCATCCAGCTCGCATGTCGTCTCCACTCATTTAATTGCATGAACATGTACTATGTCGTAGCTTCACTCAACAGCTCCACGGCATCGTGAGCTGTAAGCCTGTTAAATGAACCCCCAGAGAAGGACAAGTATGGTGCCCTTAAAACTTACCTGTTGAGAACTTTTGGTTTGACTGAATCAGAGCGTGCGAGGCATCTTCTTTCATTACCAGGACTGGCCCTCTGAGCTTATGGATCACATGGTGAGATTGTTAGGTAAACATAATCCCTGTTTTATACTGTATTCAAGGAGCTGTTTTTTCAACAAATGACAGATCAAGTCCGCACGGCTTTGGCCAGCACGATGATTACAGACTTACGAGAGCTGGCTAAAATGGCGGACAGTCTACATACCACTGCACAGAGTTGTGCTATGCCAACATCTTTCAACGCTTCCATTAATCTGCTGTCAGGAGCGGCTAATCGGGTTGCACAATCACCACCATGGTGAACCGATTCCAAATTTTGTTTTTATCATTCTCGTTTTGGGGACAGGGCCAGGAAGTGTTGTTTGCCATGTAATTTCCATGGTAAAAGTACCACACAGTCAGTGAATGCTGTGGACAGTGGACATACTTGCTGCCTTCTCTTCATTACGGATGATATATGGGGACGAGATTTTCTCTGTGACACTGGGGTTCAGGTGAGCGTACTGCCGGCGACTCCTTTTGATGCGTGTTCTGAGCTTAAGAGCCCCTTACTGGAGGCTGCTAACGGCAGAAAAATCCCAACATATGGTAAGCACCGGGTTGTGTTTTAACGGGCACCGTTTCATTTGGGATTTTGTTGTGGCTAAGGTAGCTTGTCCTTTGCTGGGGGCTGATTTTTGGTTGATGTGAAGAACCGCCGTTTAGTCAACGCCAAAGATTTCTTTTCCGTGTACGCTCAGTGTTTTTTCAACAACAACCTTGTCAAACACTTCAGAGCCTAGCTGCAATTTTTTGTGCATGCTCACTGAGTTTTCTGACATAACTCAGAGCCAACTTTTTCTTCGGCGACACCTAAACATGGTATGGAGCATCACATTTCATCACATTTCATTTCGTCTTGACTCATCGAAATTAGCTGCTGCTAAAGCTGGGTTTGCATACATGGAAGAGTTAGGCATTGTATGCCGTTCAAATAGTCCTTGGACTTCTCCTTTGCACATGGTGCCTAAGTCAGATGGTAGTTACCGTCCATGTGGTGATTATTGCAGACTCAATGATGTTACAATTCCTGATCGCTACCCTGTTCCGCATATTCAAGATTTTGCAGCGCAGCTAGCTGGAAAAGCAATTTTTTCCAAGGTAGACCTTGTGCAAGGGTACCATCAAGTACCAGTCCACCCGGACAACATTCCAAAGACTGCCGTTATCACCCCTTTTGGGTTGTTTGAGTTTTTGCGAATGCCATTCGGCCTGAATGCTGCTCAGACTTTTCAAAGGCTCATGGATTCTGTGTTACAGGGTGTGGACTTTCTTTTTGTCTATCTGGATGACATTTTGGTTGCGAGCACATCTAAGGAAGAACATTTGTCGCATCTCTGCTTTTCGACCACCTTAGTTATCATGGCCTTATCATTAACCCCGCCAAGTGTCAGTTCGGCCTTTTGTCTATCGATTTTCTGGGACACAGAATTACGAGCGCTGGCGTGGTCCTGTTGCCTTCACGGATGGCTGCGGTTAAGAGTTTTCCATTGCCGCTTACGGTTAAAGCTCTCCAAGAATTCCTGTGAGCACCAATGTGGTACACTTGGGGGTGAATTACTCTGGTATGGCCATGGACCAGTGTTCTGATCCGGAAGTCCAGTCCTTGAAGGCAGGTGTCACAAGCCTTAAATTGGCTGATGTCTTGTTTGGCAAGGCCGGCGTTTCGCTTCTTTATGATGTTTCATTGGGATGTCCTCATCCCGTTGTACCCAAAAGCTGGAGACGGCATGATTTTGACGTCATCCACAGTTTTCCGCATCCGGGTACGAAAGCTTCCCAAAAGTTGATGGCTTCTAAATTTGTCTGGCACAGCTTAAACAAAGCATGGTCTGCTTCATGCATTGCCTGTCAAAGAGCGAAAGTGCAGCATGTTATAGCGCCGTTACCACGTTTCGAGGTGCCGGAGCGTCGTTTTGATCATGTGAACATTGACCTTGTTGGTCCTCTTCCGCTGTCTCGGGGGTACACTCACCTGCTCACGATAGTGGATCAGGCTACTAGGTGGCCTGAAGTGGTGCCCTCGGTGTCAACATCAACTGCAGACATTGCTCGAGCTTTTATTGGCACCTGGATTGCCAGATTTGGCACCATTGAACATCTCCTCAGACCGTGGTTCCCAGTTCACATCTGAGCTTTGGGCTGCAGTCGTGCATAGTCTGGGTATTAAGCTTCATCACACTACAGCTTATCACCCACAAGCGAACGGACTGTGTGAATGTTTTCACCAATCCCTGAAGTCTGCACTGAGAGCTGCCTTGAAGGATGACAACTGGTTTGACCGGCCCCCATGAGTGTTGTTGTGACTTCGTACGGCACCTAAGGAGGATTTATTTGCTTGTTCGGTGGAACTGGTTTATGGCCAGACACTTAGGGTGCCTGGTGACTTTGTGCCTGATACCGACAACCCGTAGTCTGGCCCACCTATCCGTCCCACCCTGCGCAGCCATGTCTCCGCTTTCGTCCCAGTACCCACCTCTCAGCATGGCCTTCACAAGACTTGAATTCTCAGCAATCTGTTGTCTGCAGAATTTGTGTTCGTTCGACATGACGCGCACAGGGGGCCATTGAAACCTCCATATGACGGACCATTCTGGATTCTGGAATCTTCGGACAAGATGTTCGTTATTGATGTAGGAGGGAGGTCGGAATGTGTCTCAATTGATCGTCTTAAACCAGCTCACAGAGACCTGGATTGGCCAGCTGAGGTGGCCGTGGCACCCCGACGTGGACGACCTGCCTTTGTCAACCCGTCTGGCAAGTTTGTTGTTCGAGCTTCTCCTGCTGATAGCTCACTGCAGGTGACCCGTACGAGAGCGGGACGCAGCATTCATGTTTCTGACAAACTGAATGTGTAGATTTGTGTGAAATCTGGGGGTGCTTGTGTGGTGACTTATGTTTAAAGATATGACAGAATTCACATACGGCGTTTGTAAGGTTTTCCCCTGTTAGGGAAAACTGTTAGTTGGTGGCAGTGTGTGTTTTCCCCTTTAAGAGATCAGAGTTTTGTTTCAGCATCCATTCACGGCTTCAGCATCCAGCTCGCATGTTGTCTCCACTCATTTAATTGCAGGAACACCCACAATGGGTAGATTATTATACAGTAGTAGGTTGGTAACTAGATTAGAGCTTGGTAAATTGGATGAGAGGTTGATAGGTTGGCAAGTTTATGTATGGATTCATGGGCAAAATGGTTTATAGGTACTATAGATTGATACAGTAGTTTGGTAAGTAGATAGGAGGTTGGTAGGTTAGAAAATAGTTTGATAGGTTGACTAGTTGGTAGACAGTAGATTAGTAGGTTTGTAGTAGGGTGTGTGATATTTATCATCTATTACAATATTGTATTCTAACAATATGCGAGCTGACATTGTGGGGTATGTCACTCACTTTGCAACAAACAAACAAAAACATGTCTTGAGCGTGAGATATATATATATATATATATATATATGTGACCCGTGCTGGCAAAATGAGTCTGGATGCGCAAATTTTCAAAAAAGTTCTTTTTATATTTTCACATTCTCCATTAAAATACCTTCAAAATGATATATGACTTGTTGGAATCGGACAAAAAAAATCACGTTAAATATTCCAAAGCAAAATCACCAAGCAATGTTGCATATTTTCCTCCAATTCTTTTCTTAATAATAATTACTATATTATTAATCACAATATAGCTATTTTTTTATTTTATCTTTATTAAAAATAAGAACAAAGATGCAAATAAACAGTAGTTTAATCAAGAGCAGCGAGTGATTCCGTCTTTTCTTTTAATGTATGATTAACATTGAGACAGACCTACTGTATATTAAGACCTACTGTAATGCGTGGATCAAATATAATGTTACACATCACATTTTCCCTGAACCATTAACTAAACGTTCACGTGAGACATAGCAGATTATGACTGTGTGAATCTCGCCAATACATATTTCGCAATAATGTACTTTATAAGGGAGATAGCGCGCTCGCGGAAAGGCACGTCTTATGCACGCGCTTTGCAAATGTCAGTCAGCGCGATCATTTTGTTTTCATCAGCATGGGTTTAAAAGTCATATTTCACTGGTTTGGACTCATGTCATTGAGAATTCGATATGAATATTGAAAAAGCTGGAATGCTGTGCTTTGCAACAATAGACCTTCAACAGCAGTCATCCAGAGGCGAGCAGAGAAAAGGTTGGCTACTCCTCTCAGAAAACGTACAAATAAAGATCATTTTAGATGTGTAATTACTATTTGGAGCATTGGGATCGCTTGGGATTGGGAGCAGAGGGCTTAATGAACTCATTTTTGTGAAAACATCAAATTGGACCAAAACTGACATTTTTCACTTCTTTTGCCTGTAGCTCAAAATTAGTCCGTGCGCATTCTGACTCATTTTGCCAGCACGGGTCACATATATAAGGTAGAGTGGGAGAAAACACCCCCCTTAAGGACTGTGTAATTTTTTTTCTTTGAAACAAAAGTTAAATGTGTTCAGAAAAGTTGTCATAGTTTTAGTGACAATTAGATAAATTATAAACAAAGTATGAAAAATCTACAGAGTTTTCATGATATTAGATTTTTAACAAAAATTAAATTTGTACCAAGGAGGCGTTTTACCCCACCTATGGGGCAAAACGCCCCCATGGGTGGGGTAAAATGCCCCCCCAGTCTGACAAAGCAATTTGCTTTAAACATTTACAGCAAAATCAGAGTACAGGCAGTTTTATCTTAAAATCAAAAAGAATATAATCAATAATTTTGAATTACAAAATTACAACAGCCTATTTGAAACATTTTGTTAGCTGATGCTAACTGGCTAGCTAAATAGCTACCTGATGCTAACTTGAGGTAATTTTTAAATATAAAATCCATATATTTTTATTTAACCAACTAGTTAGAAAATATTTGATGGAAAAACTAAGCATTTGGTGTTCTGGACAGATTAACTACAGTTATTGCCCATTGCCCCTGGGTGCGTTTAACCCCACCAGGTGGGGGGGTGGGGGGAGTTTTACCCCACTGAGTATATTTGAGAAAAAAAATTATGTCATTCTGAAAATATAATTATTTTTTCATTAAATAACACGTACTCCCTATCTACAGGCCAGTTCTCATTTCATATATAACTGTGATGTTCTACAACAGTGGTTCTCAAAACTCTCCATGAAGTACCCCCAGCACTGCACATTTTGTATGTCTCCCTATATCTGACACACCCACTTCAGGTCTTGCAGTCTCCACTAATGAGCTGATGAGTTGAATCAGGTGTGATAGATGAGGGAGACATACAAAATGTGCAGGGCTGGGGGTACTCCAGGACAGGTTTGAGAACCACTGTTCTACAAAACAAGAAGTTTTAAAATGTTTTTTTTTCTTACTGCTGAACATTAGATCATTTACTGTGAAATCCTTTTTCTCTCCGGTACATCACCAGTGTAAGCGTCATGGTGAAAACTTCTACATCACTCTTGTCAATGTAGTCTATAGTTACAATAAAAAAAGAAAAAAAATCTTGATTTTATCTTGTGGTTACTTTGGGAAAAACAGTAGGGGGGCGTTTTACCCCATGGGGGCATTTTACCCCACTCTACCCTACTTTTTCCTATTTTCCTGTGAGCGCAAATGTGATATTAACTTTATACAACAGTTCAAAAAGCAAAGTTAATATTGAGCGAGTTATATTTTAGACACAATGTTGTCTGTTTTCTTTCTTTTTTTTTCCTCTGTTTGACCAATGAAAAGAGTTCCAAACAAAGCTGGAGCAGAACATTTGTGCGTCTTAGAGCAATACTGTAGTGTTACGTTCCTGAATTAATCTGTTTTTGAACAAATCATTTGAATCAATGATTCAATAATCCATTCATAAATGCCTTGTCCAAACACCCACACTTGTGGTCTTGGCCACTTGACAGCGCGTACATGCAACAGAAAGTAAGTGTGCAAGAGGCTTAGTGTATCACTTCATCCATCATGTTCTGGAAATAAATCGTGAGACTTTTTGCCAGGATCTCGTGAGAGGTCATGGAAACCTTTCCAATGTAAGTTAAATATTAATTATAATCAGATATTACAGATAATTTGGTTGTAAAACAAAGTTTTTCACATTTTATTGGTGCAAAGATGAGTATATTTATTTTGTACAACATTGCTTTTTATCACTTAATTAGAAGCACCACAAATTAAATTGTGTCATCTGTTATAGGGACTACTGAACAGACATTTATAATTTTATTTTAAAATGCAAAGTATTGAAAATAAAAATAAAGCTCTGTAAGCATTTTTAAAACACTATAAGCATGTCCCATCAGGTAATCAAAAAGTTCTACATACACTTGTGGTCTTCATGCTTGAACACATGGGCCAAATACAGGAAATACGTCATAAAGTAGTCAAGTGCAAAGACCACAAGTGTGGGTATTTGGATAGAGCAAAAGATAGCCATCCGCTTTGTTTCTAAATGAATCAACTGTTTTGAATGAATGATTCAATGAATCACTCATTAAGACAAGGACTTGCTGCCACATACTGACAGTTTTAGTGTCATATTTATTTATCCACCTGAACCAGCCAAGGTTCGAGCATAAAAACACACTAAGGAAATTATTGTTTATTTATTGTTATCGAAAACATCACAGAAATATTGAGATGTAATTGTTGTCAACATCACACACCCCTAGTTGGCAATTAGGTTGTACTAGGATAAGTTGATGGGTAGATTGTTACACTGGCAAGTTGATAGGTGGATTAGTGGGCTGATGGGCAGATTGATAGGTTGATGGGTAGAATATCATGTTGGAAATTATAGTAATAGATTGGTAGGTTAATCGTAATGTGTCAGTGTTAACTTATGAGAAACTGATTTCATAAATTATTAAATATCCATTTTGATATTTTTGTGATGCAGACATTCAGACATATCAAGTGTCTAGATATTTCTGTGGCTGCTGTATATGCAATGATTATGAATAAAGCTGCAGTCACAGGTCTCTCCTTTTTGTAACAGAAACGATAATTAGCAAGGTCTAATTGAAGTACATTTTGAGGTAATTGTAATCATTCATTTCAAACAATCAGAAGTCATTATGATATGAAGACCTTTCATCTCTCTTCTTACAAAATTATTTTACATAATTCATTTTACTATGAAGAGACCCCTGCACACTTCTTTTTTAAATGATTGACCTTTTTTAGAGAGAAGTCTTGAAATAGTCTCCATTTTCTTATTTTGGTTCCTATTAGCTACATAATTATGGAGAGAAAGTTTTTTGAAGTCATGGAGAGTAATTTTCCTTTTTAACTAAAAAGGGTTCACAAATGTCCATGGGAGAGCTCAAATTAATTAAGAATCTAATGATTGTCAGCCAGTAATGTGGTGATGTTGCTGTGCTAATGGACTCTTAAATGGATAGGTTATAAAACTGTATAGTTAACCTTTATAAAGACCTTTACAGAGAATATTGGCAGAATTTTGTAGACACCAGAATAGACTATGTCATTAACACACATATGCAAACTTCAGATAAAACTCTAAAGGGCATAGAGTGCCAGTTTAGCTCACATCTAAAACTTGGAATTAATGTCTTGGTTCTGCTTAATGGCAGTTTGAAGTATTTTCATGTAGAAGTAATGCATTGTGACTTACCGCAGATCATTCTGAATTTGCTACACTCACCAAAATACTGATGCATTTGATGAAACATCAGTTCATTCAGTATAAATAATAATAATGAACAACAGCTTGAATGTATATTTTAGGGTTACTACGTTATGAAAACTTAAGAATATGAGGGAATTAAAAAAAAAAAAAAAAAGTTTCCATGTCTGGAAAAGTCAGGGAATTTAATAGAATGTTTGAAAGACTAAAGAGGTTGTGATTGCAGTCTCTAATAAATTACTTTTTTTGTAAATAGTTATCTAGTATGGAACATCGCAAAAGTCCTGAAATATTTTTGGTCAAAAGGTGTGTGATCCATGATATTTACATTTTATGTTACTGGTAAATGCTTTCTTTCAAAAGTGACTTCAAGTGAACATTAAATGGAATCTGCAGCACATTTTACTTCGGTAATGTGACACATTTCCAACTGAAACAGGATATTCAGTGAGAAATAATCTAAGGTCTGATTTGATTTTATTCATGAGGATTTGTTTTGATCATGAGTGGGTGAAACATGTTAGGCTAAGATAGTATTGGTTAATATTAAGCTATTTTTCCTCACCCACACAGCCTTCCCCATGTCAACAGAAAAGAAAAAGATTTCTTAGGTTTCTTAGACAAAGTTATTGCATTTTGATCAAGAAAAAAATAATAATTTGGAATAACATGTATTGATAATGTAAAATAAAAAAGTGATTGTCATTTTAATAATAAAAGACTATAAAAATGCTATGCTAAAAACCTATTAATTGCTTAACAGCATGTTTTATCTTATGAAAACAACTGGATGTTTTTTTTAATTTTTTTTTTTATTGCACAGTATATGTAAGGGATAATCAATGGTTAGCCGTGCATTAAAGGATTTTAAATGCATGACGTGGAGGCAAAGAACCTGAAAGGAGGGAACGAGACACTGTGTAGCTTACGTTTGGGGTTATCCCCCTCCTCCCAAATACTGAAGCTTGATTGCATCGTGCTGGTAAATTTTACTGGCCAATGACGCTCAAGCACTCGAGCTAGGGGCGGAGCCACCCAATATATAGGTTGGCGCTCAGCGTCATTACTTCAGAATCTTTCGACTGTTCGAACGGGTACAAGACTCTGAGGATTACAACACAGCAACGCGTGCAGTGTCTCGTTCCCTCCTTTCAGGGAACCAAGGTTACATACGTAACCGGAGATGTTCCCTATCAAGTTCAGTCTCTCGACACTGTGTAGCTTACGCTTGAGGAACACATACAGTCCCGCTGTGTTGTATTCCCCACACCTAGTGAGAAGAGTCTAATGAGCCAGACCCAACAGAGCCGAGCCCGTTAACTGCTTCATAGAACACTCAGGGAAAAACCAACACCCTCCAGCTCTAGTTGAGCGGGACTAAGCACAGTAGTAAAGCACAACACTACACATGGACTTGCAGCAGCGCTGATGGAGCCATGTACATATAAAGAATTTACCACTTGATACATAAGAAAATAGTGCACCTACCGCAGTCGACAACAGCTCGAACGCATGTAGAAAGCCGCTGACTATAATTTTGTATTATAGGCATGGCTTGAGTCTGCCAGACCTAGTCGAAACCACCCTGATTGTCTGGGGTGCATGGGCAGGTGCAGGCAGCAGCCAACTGCCCTAACTGTAGATGCATCACTGCACAGACAGAACGAGTTGTGCGAATGACGGAATCTCCAGGTTGTAAAATCTGGCAAAAGTGTCTTGTGAAGACAAACCTGCTGCCAGACAAATATCCTGAATTGACATACATTTTGCCCAAGCCCACGACGAAGCCATTTTTCTTGTGGAGTGGGCGTGTACTCCCAATGGACAGAAGCTTGGACATAATACTTAGAAGCATACGCCAACACAATCGCTTCCACAATCCAATGTGACAGCCGCTGTTTTGACACTGGCAGTCCCTTGATACGGCCACCAAAACATATAAACAGCTGTTCCGCCTGTCTGAAATGACTAGTCCTCTCCAGATAAACTTGCAGAGCACAGACTGGGCATAGTGGGTGTGCCGCCGGCTCCGAATCCTGAGGAGCAAACGCCTGAAGTGTGAAGACCTGCGCTCTAAACGACATAGAAAGCACTTTAGACACATACCCCCGTCTAGGCTGCATTCTGACCATACAGGCATCCTTACCAAACTCTACAGACGCAGTGTTCGTAGACAGTACATGTAAGTCGCCCACCCTCTTACCACATGCCAAAGCGAGCAAGAGCATCATCTTGAATGAGAGCAACTTCAACTCTGCTGAAAGCAGCGGCTCAAAGGGTGGCTCGGAGAGTGCACTAAGCACTAAGGACAGATCCCAAGCTGGAACCATATTAGGGAGAAAGGGGCACAACCTCCGCGTTCCTCTTAAAAAGCTTGTCACCAGATGATGCCTACCGACCGAACGATCACCGATGGAAAGCAAATGGAAAGCTGAAATAGCAGCCACATACACTTTTAGAGTAGATGGCGTGCGTCCAGCCTCCAAGCAGTCCTGCAGAAATGATAGAATGACAGACACATCACAGCTGGCTGGGTCCTCATCTTTTGTCATACACCATGAAGTGAAAACTTTCCATTTCAGACTGTACAGACGTCTGGTAGATGGAGCTCTGGCTTCTGCAATTGTATCCAAGACTCGCTGAGATACGTTTAGCGTCTGTCCTCTGCGCTGGCCTGCCAAACATGCAGGTTCCATAGCTCCTGCCTGGGGTGCCACACCAAGCCCTTTGCCTGAGATAAGAGATCTCTCCGTAACGGAATTGGCTCTAACAACTCCGGGAACCATGGCTGGTTGGGCCAATTCGGCACGACCAGAAGCACCGTCCCTTTTTCCTCTCTGATTTTCTGCAGCACTAGCGGCATAATCTTCACAGGAGGAAAAGCATATTTGTGCTTCTTGGGCCAGCGACTCGAGAGAGCATCCCCCTCCAGAGGCGCGTTTGTCAGCGAGAAGAACAGCTGGCAATGCGTGTTCTCCTCAAACAAGTTGATCTCCGCCTCTCCGAGCAGGCTCCAAATCAGTTGAATGGTCTGCAGGTGTAGCCTCCACTCCCTGTGAACTGGACCACCCCTGGACAGCATGTCCGTGACACAGTTCTGACTGCCGGGAACATGAACTGCTCGAATTGACAGAAGGTTTCTGTCCACCCAAAGGAGGAGATGCTCCGCCAGCCTTTGAAGTGAGCGTGAACGAATACCTCCCTGATGGCTGATATAGGATACCACCGTCGTGTTGTCTGTCCGAACCAGGACGTGTTGATCCTTTATCAGTGGAAGAAAGCTTTGCAAAGCTAAAAATACTGCCTTCAGCTCTAGGCACTTTATATGCCACTTCCCTTGCGCACTCGTCCAAGTGCCATAAGCCGTTCTGCCTTCGCAAAGGGCTCCCCAGCCCATCAATGATGCATCCGTAGTGACAGTTTTTCTGCTGACCTCTCTGCCCATCGAGACTCCCTGCTCGAACATCCTCGTGTTGAACCAGGGGGCTAGCGTCTGCATGCATTCGTGAATCACCAAGACACGCAACTGACCGTTCTTCCACGCGTTGCTTGGCACCCGGGATTTCAGCTATAGCTGAAGTGGTCTCATATGCAGAAGCCTGAGTTGACAAACCACAGCTGCTGCTGCCATACGCCCTAACAGTCTCTGAAAGAATTTCAGAATCACCACTCTCCCTGGTTTGAACGAGGCGAGAGCGCTGACCAAAGACTGTATTCGCTCTTGAGAGAGACGCGCTCTCATCGATCGCGAGTCCAAATCCATTCCTAAGAATGTGATAGTCTGCGCGGGGCGATGCTTGCTCTTGTGCACATTGATCGTCAGTCCTAAATGCTTCAGATGTTCTAGAAGCTGATATTTTTGGTTTTCCAGTGTATCCCGCGACTGGGCTATAACAAGCCAGTCGTCCAGATAATTCAGCATGCAAATTCCACTCTGCCTGAGAGGGGAAAGCGCTGCATTGATACACTTTGTAAAAGTCCTCGGGGCCAATGCCAAGCTGAATGGGAAAATTTTGAATTGATGAGCTTTGTCCTCGAGCGCGAATCTTAGAAAGCGCCTGTGACGAGGGGCTATTTCAGTGTGAAAATAGATGTCTTTTAGGTCCACAGAGATAAACCAGTCCCCAGGCTGAATGTGCACGAGGATCCGTTTTACTGTTTTATCCATTTTATCATCTTGAATGAGCGCTTTGCAAGTGCGTGGTTCAGCGGTCTCAAATCCAGAGTAGGGTGAAGACTCCCGTCCTTTTTGAGGACTAGGAAGTAACGACTGTAAAGGCCACACTCCATATTCTCTGGGGGAACCTCTTCTATTGCCCGTTTTGCAAGGAGAGAATGAATTTCTGCTTGTTAAACTGGTGCATCTCTGTCCTGCACATCTGACATCATCACGCTGCTGAAGCGGGGTGGTCTGTGTGAAAACTGAAGCATATACCTGCTCGAGACCGTGTTCAGCACCTACTCTGACACACCTGGAAGCGCGCTCCATGTGTCCAAAT
This sequence comes from Tor tambroides, assembly GCA_021397915.2. NCBI lineage: Eukaryota > Metazoa > Chordata > Actinopteri > Cypriniformes > Cyprinidae > Tor > Tor tambroides. The sequence goes on along the minus strand of JAFVLL020014661.1, from coordinate 60,843 downwards.
AGTGAGAGAGGGGTTGAAGCACCCCGTGACGCGCCCGGGGCGGCTCGTCATCTGATGACAGGGAACCTCCCGCCACCTGAGGGGCATCGTAGATGTCTTCTGCACCGGCATGAGCCGGGGGAACACTCATGCTTGGACTGAAAGAACGCGCGTGGCCCACACCCTGCAGAGCGCCATTTGAAAATGGGACTCTGCTTATAACACGTGATTGGGAACAATCATGAGGGGAAAAAGAGCTCTTTTGCTGAACTGTGTTTGTTTTTTGCTTTTGTGCAAACAAAACAAACAAACATTATCAAAACAAACATTTCCCCTTGTCGCCTGCAACATGCGAGGGGAAAGGCAGGTGAAACACAGCAAGACGAACTCTCTTGCGAAGCGGCTCGTCTTCCGTCTCTCCGGGCGGCCGCTTCCCCCTCAGACCACCCCAGTCAGGAATGCTGCTGTGGATCTGGCACAACACTGGAAGGACGAGGTCCCATCTTCTTTGGGTACCGGAACTGCCTCTCTTTCGGTCTCACAGCTGGCTCCGGGTCCACCCTCGCTCTCGAGGAAGGAGTAGGTGGTGCTCTTTTGCATCTTTTTGAATGCTGCAAAGAAGAGGATCTGGAACGTGGCAGAGGTGTAGTGGACCGATCTCTCTTCGGTAGGAAGTGGCTCATCGCCTTTGACTGTTTCTGGGCCTCCAGAAACTTCTCAGAAAACGAGCCCACAGCATCACCAAAGAGGCCAAGCAGGGATATGGGCGCGTCCAACAGCTGAGCCTTCTCCGACTCCCTCATGTCAGACTGCCCATACAGCAGCCGATTCCCTGGGCCGTCTTATTCGTGGCTCTGAGCACCAAGTCAGTGGCAATTTTTAAATATAAAATCCAAATATTTTTATTCAACCAACTAGTTAGAATACATTTTATGGAAAAACAAAGGATTTCATGTTCAGAACAGAATAACTACAGTAATTGCCCATTGCCCCCTGGGGGCGTTTTACCCCACTGACTATGTTTGAGAAAAAAAATTATATCATTCTGAAAATATAATGATATTTTTCTTAAATAACATGTACTCCCTATCTACAGGCCCTACTGTTCTCATATCATATATGACTGTGAAGTTTTATAAAACAAGATTTAAAACACTTTTTCTCTTACTGCTGAAAATTTGATCATTTACTGTGAAATCTTTTTCTCTCTGATACAACACCAGTGTAAGCTTCATGGTGAAAACTTCTACATCACTCTTGTCAACGTAGTCCATAGTTACAATAAAATGTTATCTTGATTTTATGTTGTGGTTATTTTGGGAAAAACAGTAGGGGGGCGTTTTCCCCACTTTACCCTACATTAGATGATGGAAATTTCACTATTCTATACAGTGTTATTGATCTCACAAGTGTTCATGGGCAGGAAAAACGTATGCTGGCTTGTCTCTCGTCTTGTTTAAAAAACGTAGCCAAAATAGTTTTATGTTTTAGGTTAGTTAGATGTTCTAGGTGTTTGCTAAAGTGTTGCTGTTTGGTTGCTTGGACATTCTGGGTGGTTGCTAGGCTCTTGCTATGCAGTTGCTGGGGTGTTGCTAAAGTATATGGTTGATTGTGCGTTCTGAGAGATTACAGACATTCCCACCTCTGTTAATAACAGAAAATCAAACTTTTTTTTTTTTCAAAACTGATGCAGTTTCAGTGCTTTGATATTATTATATTTCTTTCTAATGTTAGGAAATTCAAGAGTTTTTGTTGATCTTAATATTGCACTAAAACGTGATTTACACCATCCAAGTAGCCTATGTAATATTAATAGAACCGCTCGTCTTCATTAGTGATACAGGCTCAGAAACATTTATAATGTTGAAGTTTTTTATATTGTGTATTGACTTGGTGCCATGATGGATATTGAAATGTTATTTATTTTTTATTTTAAACAGTATAGTTGATTACTTAATGGTAATGCAATGTTTGTGAACACAACTATGAATGTCATGCCATAAATCCCCCAAAAGTATGCATGGGTGCTTGCTTTGGTGTTGCCACCCCTCATTAGACCCCATGCCACCCCTTTGCCACCCTAAAAAATTATTTTCTAGATCCACCCCTTATAATACTATATTTACAGGAAACCATTTCAGGGCTTTACAACTGATGCAGGAAAGTTGTGGCTTGAAATCATTGTCTCAGCTTTTTGAATAAAAAAAAAAAAAGATAATTTAAACATCATTGTGAAAAAGAGTTGAGAGAGTGGACTATTGAGACTATTCAGAGTGATATGTGAGGCTTTTAGCAGCAAAAGCTTCGCACAAATGGGAACCCAGTAGTGACGGGTGAACGGGCAACATCCCTTTCTATGAGAGTTCTCATCAATGGCTGCTTTCACACATATCAAGCCTCTTCATTCACATGCAAATGTCTCATCTTGAGCAAAAAGTTGGATGGACTTCCTGATGGATCAATGAGCCCCAAAGAAGCAGTCGGGTGTTTGCGTCGGACGGGCATGTGATGAGATACCACTTTGCACCATCTCTGGTCCACAAGTGGAGGGAGGGAGAGGGTTGCCTGCAGAAAGAAAGGAAAGAAAACGTCAAAAGGGATTTGTGCAGATCCCCAAAAAAGCGCAAGAAGCATGAAAATAATCAGATCCTTGGTTGTTGTAGGACAACACTATTTCCATACAAATACATTTTGCTTTATTTTTCATTTCTCTTTATTTTTCATTTCCCTTGCTAGGCTGTAGTTACCCTGCTCATCTGTTGCCTTGATCCTTTTCTAATGTAACGCTTAGAAGAGTTTTAGGAGACTTTTGCGTTGCTGACAATATATGTGAATGTAGAAAAAGCTCCCAAAAATTGCTTTGAAAGAATGATGCAAACAGACTGTGGCAGTTCTATAACAAGACTAGCATTAAACAAACTTACCTGTCAATCTCTTCTTTATTTTTCATGGATCATGGAGTATTTGTTTGTTTTCTAAAACGTTAGCATTCCTCTAATTTGTGAAGCTTGGAGTCCCCTACAGGTCATACAATATATAGTTGGACCTCTTTTGCTGATGCTCCTCAGCTGGAATTGATGAGCTGCTATGAAAATGCAGTTGCACAGTGCAGTGTCCTAGTTTAAATGACCCATCAAGGGTACCTGGAGCATAAAAAGCCATAAACTTGACCAAGTGGCTCTAGAATCAAATAAATAAATAAATACATACAGCAAATGTATTTTACTCCTCTTTATTAATGGAATAAGCCAGAGAGCCTAAGCATATTTTTGGATTACAATTTATATTACACTTTACAACTGCAGTGTAAATGCATAAATAAGTGCCAAGTAATATTAATTAACAGCATGTACTTACTATAGGTTTAGGGTTTGGTTTATGGTTAGTTGCTTGTAATTATGCATAATTTATTGTTATTACTGTAGCAAGTACAGTAACATGGACACTATAAAATAAAGTGTTACACTTTTTTTGCAAATAATGGGGGTATTCTAAGAAAAAGGTTATGCAACATACCCGGGTACATTTACAAATAAGTAAATGGATAACCTCAATTAACTTATTTTCTTCAGAGGTATTTAACACATGTGTGTCCTATTAATGCAAGTCTTGCAGCATATTAGAAACATTGCACTGCCACCCACCCGCAGCTCCACAATTATTGATCTGCTTTGGGTAATTTCATATACTCTATGCTATAAGTGCAACAGCAGCGTATCTTACATACTGCAACTTGACTGTGGATGTATTGGCAGTAGCAAGTTTCTGTACTTGCTCTGCAGCAGCATCAATAATCAACAGAGGCTCTTTGAATGGATAAACAGTCACAGAGTTTGCCCCTGTTGGCATCCTCACTCATAATTACTGCATATGCTGTTGGTCATCCCCAGTTTTTGACACATTTCATTAAACGGAAATTGTCACAGCAAGACAGTCCTCGTTAGTAGTTTGGGGTGAGGTTTCACAAAGGGCGCCTTGTCTATGGAGTCTGAAGGGCAGTCATCTCAAGTGGCACATGAAATGCCTGGAAGTGATGGCAGGTTTTCTGTCTTAACCCATTTCCTTTCGGACCTTCTGGACTGACATGTGAGGACAGACAACATGTTGGAAGTTTTGTACTTAAACTGGCAAGGAAAATTGTGCTCTTGCATCATAGAGAGTAGCAAGGCTCTTTCTATTCAAAACAAGTTTCTGTAGCTAAGGGTGGTACAGATCCCAAGCAGTTGAACCTGGGAGATTCCAATCAGAGAAGATTCTGATCGGAGCAGGATGTTGGATTAGGTGAAAAATGCTATTTCGTTTTTCTATGAGGTGCATGGGTTATCTTCGCCTCTTGGTATTCGAGCACACTCTACTAGAGGTGTTGCTTCTTAGGCATTATCTAAGGGTGCGTCTTTGAAAGATAATTGCATGGCAGCGGGTAAGGCCTCTCCGCGCATTTTTATCAGATGTTGCCAGTTGGATATTTATCTGATTTCTGGTTTTTATTTTTTGTTTGTCTATATGGGTGTAAGTTCTTCATTTATGTCAGTCTGTGCAACTACAGTGTTCATGGGCTCATAAACTGGCAGTCACTTTGTAGTATGGCACTGTGGTATAGTGTTCCCATAGTGTCAGCTATCACTGAACAACGTGATCTCATGATTCGTATATTTTACGTAAAATGTGGTTCTACAAAACGTAGCCTACGTTTCCTTATGCTTTTACAGGCACTGAAACGTACAATACTTACGTATTTTCAGCATATAAACGTACAAATACTTACATATTTTCAGCATTTAAACATACAAAACTGACGTATTGACAACACCTAAAAATGAATCTTTATGCATATTGAAATCGCAGCATTAATTTTATTGTTGTTTTTAGTTGTCATGTCAATGGCATTATGTTTTCAATTGCATTATTAAATTGTTTACTTTAAAAGCACAATATATAGGATTTTTGCAATAAAATATCCAAAAACCCCTTGCACAGTGTTATATATTTCATGCAGTTGTGTGCTTGTGTTATTCCAAAAGTTCCCAAAGATGTGTAAATCCAGAGAAATTCCAGTTTTAAAAATTGACTCGTGCCTGTTCCTCCCCTGTTTGCCTATCAATGATGTAATATTCGCTCTATCCTCGGTTTTCGCTTGTAAAATCTACAAGCATGGACAAAAATGCCACTGCATAGTTAACGTTAATCCATTACGGCTAAAATGAAAAGTGTTGACTGCAGTATTAAACTTATATCTGCATGTTGCATCATGACTCTTCTTCCGCGTTTTTACAGTGTTGCACATTATAACCAATCATGCACGAGTCTGTTGAGCTTATGAATGCAATGGCCAGTCAGAGCTGTTCAGATGAGTCATCGCTGAAACAGTGGAGTGTCGTTGTTGAGCATGCGCGCGCGCTGACAGGCTGACTGAATTCAGCTCGTGAATTCTCTCATCATAAACAAGTGCAGATGTATGTATATATAATGTAAGTAATTGATTCATTCTTCAGTGTATACAGCTTTACTGATTACAGGGGGAGTTTTTTTGAAAGTGCTTAATCTGGCGCTAGACTGAAATCAGTCATAATGTTCTGTTTGAATAACTGTGGAAGGTACAGGTAATTCATTACCTCATCCGTGAACATGATTCGTGAATTCCATACATCTCTTAATAGTGAAAACGACGTCTCCCATCGTTCCGCCTCTCTTCACAGCTTCATCAAGCTTCGCCTTTGTTATTGTTTTGAACATGCGACCTACAGCGGCGAAAACTTACATATAGACCCTTTTCCTATTAGTAAACATTGTGACGTTTTTCTGTGGGCGGAGCGTAGGTGGAGGCAGAAAGATCCCCCTGACCGCTTCACTAATGCTAGCTATGAAGTCTGTTAGCCTGTTTTTTTTTTTAACAATAACTGGAGAAATTTAGATTTTACCTGCTTATGTAAGGTCACTCACTGTCCAGGACTGCGATTGTTATTTGAAAAGGTTAACTTTAATGGACGAAACCAGATTGGCCGACCCGCACACGCTTTTACTCAAAGGATGGACAATCTGACAGGATTCCCTCCGGTTGAGTGATTCACATCTAACCTGTATAGTACAGACAAACTCACTGTGTCTATCTAGTCATGAAGATGTATATATATTTCAATTTCAGCAGGCAACTATTTTTACAGCTACATTATTATTCCAGCCACAATTACTCATAACAATGTATATACAATTACATATAAACATATAACGTTAAATCGTCAGTTTCTTGTTTTACACACATGCACACAGACATTATTTCACACACGACATAGTAGTGAGATGCATAAGAAATCTTTCGAAGCGCCCATAACAACAAAAGACAATACTTTATTGAACCTTTTCTGATAAGAAGAGTGCGCTGCAAACGCGAGCATTTTTGACGATCGTTTCTGTTCGGTCCGCTCGTTTTATCTCGTTTAACCACAGCTTTCGTCGTTTTTTTTGTCTGGCAGTGGCAGCAGCGTTAAAATTTAAATATTTCAAAATTCTGACTTTATTCTCGCAATTCTGAGATTATATCTCAAAATTCTGATAAGAAAAATCAACTCGTCATTCTCTCTTTTGAGGTTATATCCCACACTTCTGGACAAACTCACTATTGTTGAGTTAAATGGAGTTATAAAGTACAAAATACGAAATATAAAGTTGCATTTGCGAGAAAAAAGTCTCAAAAAAGAATTGTGAGACAAAATATAACGTTAAATGTAAAATGTTATAGGTTTAAATAGTATTTCATGCTGTAACTGTAGGGCAAATATAATATGTTCCCAAATGAACTGCATATGTGAATATATTGTAGACCAATTGTTTAAATCAAATTTATGCTTTAAAAATAGATTAATCATAGCAGGTTTCATTCATTAGTCTGTCTGTTTAATTCAATTCAATTCAATTCAAGTTTATTTGTATAGTATTTTTACGATACAAATCGTCGCAAAGCAGCTTTACAGGAAATTAAGTTTCCACAATATATATATATTTTGTAGAAACTTAATATATTTAACTTGTGGCAAAATTTGGTAATTCTGTATGTTGTCTGGCATCATCTCTTCTCAGGTGTTTGGTCATCTCAGATCATTTAAGGGTTGGATCCAGACTGACGCTTCAGTAATTCCTAGTTAGGCAGAAACAGAGAAACAAATAGAGACATAATTAGCGTAGCTGCTGTTCCATCCACGCAAAAATGATTTGTTCAACCCAAGCTAAAGAATAATAATGTACATTTGATCAGATATAACTGCAGTAAGATTATAAGATGCATTATGTGAATGCTTGGCTAAAGAGATGTGTCTTTAATCTAGATTTAAACAGAGAGAGTGTGTCTGAACCCCGAACGTTATCAGGAAGGCTATTCCAGAGTTTGGGAGCCAAATGTGAAAAAGCTCTACCTCCTTTAGTGGACTTTGCTATCCTAGGTACTACCAAAAGTCCAGAATTTTGCGACCTTAGGGAGCGGGTTGGATTGTAGCGTGGTAGAAGATTAGTTAGGTACGCAGGAGCTAAACCATTTAGAGCCTTATAGGCAAGTAATAATATTTTGTAACTGATACGGAACTTAATAGGTAGCCAGTGCAGAGACTGTAAAATTGGGGTAATATGATCATATTTTCTTGACCTGGTAAGGACTCTAGCCGCTGCATTTTGGACTATCTGTAGCTTGTTTATTGAAGATGCAGGACAACCAGCTAGCAGTGCATTACAATAGTCCAGTCTAGAGGTCATGAATGCATGAACTAGCTTTTCTGCATCAGAAACAGGTAGCATGTTTCGAAGCTTGGCAATGTTTCTAAGATGGAAGAATGCTGTTTTTGTAACATGGGAAATATGATTGTCAAAGGACAAGTTGCTGTCTAATATAACACCCAGATTTTTGACTTTAGAGGACGTAACAGTACATCCGTCTAGTTGCAAATTGTAATCTAAGAGATTCTGTGTACTGTTTTTTGGTCCAATAAGTAATATCTCTGTCTTATCTGAATTTAATAGGAGGAAATTATTGGTCATCCAATCTTTTACATTTTTAACACAATCTATTAGCTTAGATAATTTAGAAGTTTCATCTGGTCTTGTTGAGATATATAGTTGAGTATCATCAGCATAACAATGAAAACTAATCCCGTATTTTCTAATAATATCACCAAGGGGCAACATGTATATTGAAAATAGCAGAGGACCTAGGACAGATCCTTGTGGTACTCCATACTTTACCGGTGATAATTGAGATGACTCCCCATTTAAATAAACAAAGTGGTAGCGATCGGACAGGTAGGATCTAAACCATCTTAAAGCCTGCCCTTGAATACCCGTATAGTTTTGTAATCGATCTATGAGTATGTCATGGTCTATAGTGTCGAACGCAGCACTAAGATCAAGTAAAACTAGCAATGAGATGCAGCCTTGGTCTGACGCAAGAAGCAAGTCATTTGTAATTTTAACAAGTGCAGTTTCTGTGCTATGGTGAGGCCTGAAACCTGACTGAAATTGTTTAACCATTCATGTAATATTTACTTTGTTTGCCATGGGCTTTCACAAACTGGCGTTTTCTCTGACATGCTGTGACTGACAATAGAACCGTAAAATACATCAAAAATGCAACATAATTACGAAATGAAACAATTTTATTAGTGCGCTGTAATCCAGATCTTAAAAAATCCATACCACTGCGAGAAACAGAACCAAATTCAAGCCTTTATTTGGCGATCTCCTTCCCAAGCAGCGAGTCCAGCGACTTTAAGCATCAAAGCCCATGCTAACTGACGCGCTCTTTACAAATTCAAATGTAGCCGCTTCAAATGACAGGTTTTACAGCAGGATAATCGAACACTCTTTGGCTGCATCCGAAAACTTAGGCAGCTGACTTGCTGCCTCGCTGCCTTATGAGGCAATGACTTTGCAGGCAGCGTTTTTACATGAAGGCACCTCACGAAACTGATTTCGGACAGGCTTCTGAGGCAGCGTAACAGTTTAATGATCTACAACAAAATAGAACGAGTTTTGGTGATAACTAAACAAATATTTAATTACTTTAATACTAATTTCTCGCTAGAAATAACATCAAAAGTGCAAAAAGTTAATCAGAAATATACATTTACACACAAACTAACCACCAAACGAAACTTTCAGACGCCATCTTTATTTTTTTAGCTCAACCGTCACAGAATGGAACGCACAGGATTGTGGGATATCAAAGGCAGCGAAGGATACATCTATGCTGCCTTCAAAAATTGATCAGATGAAGGCATCTCAGGAGACAGGAAGTGAAGCTAACTTTGGATTCGGGCATGCCTTGATGCCTTCCTACCTTGGAATGCTGCCTCCGAAGGCAGCATTTTTCAGTTTTCGGATGCAGCCATCGGCTCTCGCCTGCAGACGTCACAGACTGCGACATGCCGTGTTTTAGTGATGGGCAAATGAAGCCTCATGAAGCACTGGGGCTTTCCTCTGACTATTTCAGGAAAAGATTCAAAGCTTTGAGAGTGTCAAAAAACAGCACCATCTGGTGGTTAATAAAAAAACATAGCAGCCAAAACCTGTGAAAGACGTTCCGTCGGACGAAGCAGCGACCGCAAGTTCCATAGATTGACTCATGTTACCTGCGCAAACAAAAGCCTAACAGTGTGTGTGTGTGTGTGTGTGTGTGTGTGTGTGTGTTTGTTTGTTTGTTTGTTGAATTTATCTCTGATAAATAATTTACCCATTAAACTGTGGCATTAAATGCCAGTACGAATATCAATATGATGTAATAGAACAATTATGTACACATATGAATTGCAGATGGCAAATATTACATTTTTTCTGAAATCACTTTTATTCTTCATATTACTTGTATGACTCGGTATTTAAAAATGTAATTGAATAGGTCTGAATGAAAACTTGCTTGTAAAGTAAGATCTGGGGGTTCGAACATTCTGACATGTGCATGTGATTGGACAGAAAGTGAGGCTTCGTTTTTCGTTGAACACGTGATTCTCTGAAAACAATACGCGCTCCGGCACAGAGCTTCGTGAGAAATTGAGCTGCATACTCGATACGCGCTCTGAAGCTTCAGTGTCATATGCAACATCACTACCGTGTTTCTGGTGAGGTGTGTTTGAATGATGTGCGCACGCCTTCAAGGAGTGGATCGGGAAAATAATCTGGATAATATTTTCAGCAATTAACAACTGAAATTCTGCTCTGTACCTCACAAACCTACTGTATTCTACCAGAGAGTACTGCGGCTGCAACGCATTGTCATTTGTATTACTTTTGGTACTGCTTTTGACATTTTTGCAGTAATGAATGACTGTAATTGCATTTACCTGTCTGTCATGTTTTTCTTATACTGTACAGAAATAGTCATGGTTAGGTTTAGAGGTAGGAGTGGGATTAGCGACTCTAAAATGGTTATTTTCCTGCATTTCGGTTAATTGCGTTTTATATCCTTTGTATTCGCTATAAAATGGGTAGGTTAAGGTTTGGAGATAGGGGGTCTAAAAATCTAAATCGCTTATTGATAAAATGATAAAAATGTTTATTTGCTATAAAATGTGTGGGTTTGGGTGTAGGTTAAGGGGTCTAAAAATAAAAAAAAAATCGCTTATTGATAAAATGATAAAAATGCATTGATACGAATATATTAATGATATAAAAGATATGTAAATATTTAAAAAATTTTAGCTAAAAATACGTAGCGATTTGTACGTTTTAAATGTTGAAATATGTCTAAATTGTACGTTTTAACATAAATAAAAACATACAAAAATTGATGTTTTGTGCTTGAAAATGTTACATATTAATACCTACATATAAACACTGAGACCAAGCTGCACTGAAGTATGGGAAAGAGACAGAGGGAAACAAAAAAAGCCTGCTCAACTGCCCAGTAAGTGGCAGTGTGCACTTAGAGCCCAAATTGCAATTAAATAAAAAAAGACCAATGTCACTAAAGATGGAAAGATATCAACTTCCCTGGCTCTGCAATTAGGAAAGGAAAAAAACAAAACAAAAAACATATCAGTCAACTTGAATCCCACCTGTGAGAAAATTCTCTGTGATTTCTGTTATAAAACAGCAGTTTTTATTGTAAACTCTAAAACTGATCAATCCAAAATGAATGTTTAGTGGCACACGTTGAAATTGGCAGGCAGGCTGTCAACTCATTAAGTAACAAGCTGTTTCCTCACAAAAGCAGTTTCTTCAGTGTACTGAAGCCTCTTAGTTTGTCATTGTACCACAGCGTTATGCTTTACGTTACTTTTTTTTTTTTTTTGATAAACCTCAAGGATCCCTCTCTGTTTCCATGGTGACTCTAAGATGTGGCGCTCTGTTCAAAAAATCTTGAGTGGCTTATTAATTTAATAAAACAATGTTGACAGCAATATGACAAAAAAGCATTATTTTAAAAATAATAATCAAAATCAAAACAATTCTTCCGCCAACCAATACAGATCAGTTGTCTTACTGAAGGACTTTTACAGTTGCAACGTGATGCATTAATATAGAATATACAGTCACAGGTTTGTAGTTATCTGCATTTTACCACAGCTTTCAATGCTGCTCATCCAGGCTTTATAATAGAGATGATAAGCGATAAGGTTATAATTAGCTTTTCCCATGTATCCATGCCAAACCATGATATGATATGTCTCTTGGCAACAATCAAAGTCTGTTGGTTTCTCAATAAGATTCATGCAATTCCTTTTACTGAGTTAGACTATAAGACATCCCATAGGCAATGGTTTTGTCAATTTCTTTCTCAAATGCTTGCTCAAGAAAAATAAACATTTCTGTGGACCTTGGAATCATTACAGACATAGTCGTGTATGAAAATATGATCAGTAAGATCATAAGATAGTGTTCTGCCCACCTATTAATACTGAGTGAACTAAAAAGAAAGAAAAAAACAAACAAACAAACAAAAAAACATTAGAGGGATTTATGCTTAAAACGAAGAAAAAAATGCCAATGTTGTAAGAAAACTGTTCCCTGAAAACATGTTTTTACAGTTTCTTTTTGTTTGAAGGATGTATAATATAGATTAAAAACAAGACAAAATATACTGTTTTAAGCTATTTATCAGTGCTGCAACTTGGTTATGGAAGTTTCATGCCAAGACATGATTCATATTTGCTCGCCTGAGTCAAAACACTACGCAGTATTGCAGCAGAATCACTTTTTTAGCCTGGACATGCATCTAATCATACAATATTATGAATATGTACAGGTAATGGGCCTCCTAATTCATGCTGATATGTGTTTGAAATATAATGTGCTGGTGTTTTTTGAAAAGGGAAGACAAATATGATTGCTTAAAATCAGGTGCAGGCAGATTGTTTCCTGCTTTGCCAATGTGCCTTTTCATCTTCTTTTGAATTGCGTATTCTTTGGCTTTGGATGCCGGGCGCATCATACAGGCTGGAGATAGAGGTCTGATGCTGCTGTCAGTGCCAGGAGAAAAGGCACTAAAGCACCTTGACAACACGCTCATGAAAGCAGCACAATGCAACTCATATCACCGAGATGTGGGCTAATGGTGAACATGCAGATAAGTGAGGTCCCTTAAAAGAGCGACATTAGCAGGCCTGACTGTGAACATGTCAAGCCTGACTTCTGCAGGACGGCATGTTTAGTTCCATCAACCGTGAAGAGCTACTGATCACGCTGTTCTAAACGCCATGCGTGGCTCATCCTGCTGTTGACTTAACTGTAGGGGCTTTCCCTCTATAGCAACGATCTCTGGTGAACAACATCGGTCTCTGTTAGAGTAGAGCATCTCTGCTCTAACAGAGACCGATGTTGTTCACCAGAAGTGCTGACAGATACAATGGAGGATCATTCACAATGAAAAAAAGGCTGCAGCCCTCTTCAGCACAAATACCGTTGTTGTGGGGGGGAGGTCAGTCAGTTGTCTTGTGTGCTGCTTACCTATAGCTTGCCTGAGAAATAAGCAGTTATAAATTGACAGTCTTGAAAGGTAATATATACACTGATCAGCCACAATATTAAAACCACTGAGAGATGAAGTAAATTACATTGATTATATTGTTACAATGGCAACTGTCAAGGGGTGGGATAAATTAGACAGCAAGTGAACAGTCAGTTATTGAATTTTGCAAAAAAGGTCCAAGTGACAAGGATCAAATAGTGATGGCTAGATGACTGGATCAGAGCATCTCCAAACAGTCATGTGGGTGTTCCCAGTATGTTGCAGACAACGTATGTATACCGCTTCATGGCATTGTGTTCCCTGATGGCAGTGGCTTCATTCAGCTGGAAAATGCACCCTGCCACACTGCAAAAAAAAAAAAAAGTTAAGGAATATTTTGATACGCCTTATACACCTCTAAACAGAAACATTTGCTGAAAAGCTTGAAATGCTCCTGATGGCAAGTGAAGGACATTATCTCTCACAATGGTATTTTTCCTGGTCTGTGGTCAGTTCATTCAGCAAATCCATTAATGGAAAAATTCCAGCTCTTTTGCTGTCATTTTGAAAAGCTTAATTGACTGTCTAATTACAATCTAATTGAACTTTGCTAAAGCTGTTTTATAGACCATGAATATCTTATCTGTCTGAGAGCTGCACACACAGTCTGACACAAAAGAGTAGCGTCTCACCTCTGCTGTGCCGAGTGAGTCTCAGCAGCCTGATTATGCCGCATTGTTTCACACAGAGGAAATGACAAAGACAGTAGCTTTGTCCCACTGACCTAAGTGCCCAGGGTTCATTCCCAACTGGGGCAGCCTTTCTGCAGTGCTTAGTAGCAGTACTTAAACTTATGAACTTTTGCATAAATCAAGTCCCTGTTTTATCATTTAGACAAAATTCATTGAAATTTAAAAGGTTAGCTGTGGTCCACGTCCTTTCAGAAACATCTGCATGATTGCACATTTAGGGATTGTGTATGATTAACACAATAAGTCACATGAGGCAAAGTGTTACAGTAATTTTATAAATTAAAAAGTGTACTCTTCTGAATAAAAATTAAATGATTTCACTGTCAAGTAACTATAGTCAGTTCCAAGCAACGTAGGTGCATTAATGGGACAGTTCAACTAGAAAACTAAATTGAGATGAGGGGGTAAATTCTGATTGGCTGGCATGATCACCAATCAAACTGCTCATCAGAACAGGACTAACTAAGAAAACTAGCCTGATAATTAGTATAGATACCCTGTTTTAGACGTTTTGCTAATAGTCATTAAAGATGTAATTACATGTGGTCTAAGGACTAACTAAGAAAACTAGCCTGATAATTAGTTTAGGTACCCTGTTTTAGACATTTTGCTAATAGTCATTAAAGATGTAATTACATGTGGTTGTAATATGTTTTCTTTTCTTCCTAATATGCAAGCAAATATCAAACACCATATGTTTGAAGTTCTCTGAAGCCATACAATATGCTTTATCAAACAAACTGAAATTTTATTTATTTATTTTATTTAGTTACTTCTCTTTGTCTCGTTGACTACTTTGGTTAAGCTTCAAGCGAGAGTCAAAAAACAGATTCTATCCTCAAAATCTCCAATCTGCAAAAGTTGTTACCACTATATTACCGTCAACTGTACACTGCTCTCATTGAGTTGTGCTAGTCATAATTTCTCAACTTTCTAGTCAGATCTTCCATAATTTCTTTTGAGACAATGCAAAACCACATGGCATATAAGACTTCTTTGGACCCCTATGTCGCATCAGCAAGTGCACATCACAAGGGAAAACACTCTGAGAGAAGTAAAACAGGTCATCGGGGAGATCTAGAATCAGTTGCATAAATCTCAGCATGGCCTGTCGTTTATAACACTTGGGCCACATTACTAAACAGTGACATTAGCTAGAATGAAACACGATGTCTGTTGCTCTGCCAATGGCTGCGGGATTGTCCACTCCAGAGATTTACAATCCAGTTCACTTCCCACTCAGCTCCAATCTACCAATCAAAAGACTTTCTATTCATGGAGCAATGGCACAAACATAAATATCTCTTTGAGCCGCTTGATGTCTGCTGTGAATTTGCCTCTGTTTCTTTGTGGCCAGGCACACAACATTGATAAGGAATGGAGTTTCTTTCTCAGCTCGAAAATGAATGCCCATTGTACTCATTCCCGGCGTTATGCATGAATTGTCTTGTCGATAAATCCCAGCGCAAGCTGAGAAAAATAGCAACGTGTGAACCGTGAGAGTTCAGTGCACCCTAAACAATGTTTATACCCCAGCACTTACAAGCTACCTGCGGAAGCCTGGAAGATGCAGGTTGCATCGACTAGACTAAAACGTTACATCGATCGATACCGTTCCCATTGGAGGACATTACTGTATACGTGCACTTGGTGGCTATTTTATTGGCTACACCTTTCTAATGCTGCGCATGCCTCTTTGCCTCCAGAACAGCTTGAATTCTTTGCATCGTGGATTCAGCAAGGAGCTAGAGACATTCCTTAGAGATTCTGGTCCATGTTGACATGACAGCGTCTCACAGTTGCTACAGATTTATTGGTTGCACATACATGCAGGAAAGCTGCTGTTCTACATCCCAATAGTGCTCTACTGGTTTGAGATCTGCTAACTGGAGGAAGGTGTAGTACAATGAACTCAATAGATTTGTTCCAAAATCTTGTTGTGTACAAAATGTTGTTGTGTATCTCCTAAAGGCGATCACACACCAGACGAAAGTGAAAGATGCGATCTATATTATTATAACTTTCTATATGTAGCATACAAACTTCATTCAAGCTACAACAAAACAAGCATTTTGCTGAGAAATGCACAATACATTATCTTCCTGCCTAGGGTAAAGCCATTTTGTACAGTACAATAACAATGATTTGTGACAATGTAACGTAATTTATTGGAAAACCATGTGGAGCTCTGTAGTGTGGTAAGATTTTGAACAGCTCCTGAGTCGTAGCTGAGTGCTGTGGACAGATGCCGAAATATACCCTCATAGAAAACAATGTGTTTGCATGTTAAAAATGTGGTGCAACACAGCCTTACGTTTTTTTTCTCCGGGATGCGATCCCCTAAGGCATCATTTTAAGACAGGCAACAACTCTTACAGTAGATAATACTGTTATCTGCACAAAATGTGTTCAGGGGATACAATTCACAATCGATTCCAATAGATTGTGACATTTATTATGTGACATAGGCAGAAAAATACATTGCACACAGATTCGATTTAATCATTTTAACAACACTTGATGCCATTAAATACAATTTATTATCAACCTTTCTCTTGGCTCATCTGCTATCTTGGAGGATTTTGGGGGGTATCTCAGAACACCATTTGAAACAGCCTTCGAAGTGAGATTATACAACCTCAATTCCAAAAATGTTGGGACATTTTTGTAAAATGCAGTAAAATCAAGAATCTGTGATTTGTTAATTCCCGTTAACTTTTATTTAATTGACAAAAGTACCACTATATATAATATTGTGAAAAGATTCAGGGAATCCAGAGAAATCTCAGTATATGTAGGGCAAGGCAGGAAACCTCAGGTGAATGTGCATGGCTTTTGAGCCCTCAGATGGCATTGCATAAGACATGGAGGCATATATTGGGATTGTACAGAGACACATACTGCCATCATGATGACATCTTTCATAGGAAGTCCATGGTTATTGGCCAATACAATTCCAGGGCCCATATGTATAAAACTTTTCAGAAATGCTCTTAAGAATAGCCTTTGACTTAAGTGTCAAAAAATTCTTAGTAAAAAGTGTGACTTCTCTAAGAGTAGGAGACTTTTATTAAAAAAGCTAAAAGCAACTTTTAGTAAAGTCTAAGACTGATTCTTAAGTGTTGACTGAGGTGACACTTAAGTGTTGTGAACTAACGACTACAATGATGTGAACACAAAATGGCCGTCCTTGACCTCTGAAACAGCCAATAGTGAGCCTGCTCATGTGAAGTCACAGCAGCACAACACCAATCATTTAATGTAAGTACAATAAAACCATTTAATTAACACACTATTTAATATTTAAATGTATTTTTTTTAAAAATGCTTTGCATTGTGCAAAATTATCACAAATTATTACTGATGCTTTGACATTGTTTTCTATTGGTATGTCTCCTCGTTTACAGTTGGAGCAATGATGTGAACAGGAGTTCCATCAACAGCTCCAACAACTCCAGGAAACCCCACAATCCTCATAAAAGTGGCTTGTTTTTGCAGCATGGTTTGACAGTCAGTTGGAAAGTCAATGAACTGCCATTTAGTAGTGGCCAAAAGTGATGTCTGGCTTAGGAAATTTGACATCTTTACCTTTAATTAAAAAAAAAAAAAATGTGTCAAAGATTTTGTAAGCGTACTGCATAGTTGCTTAGAGTCAATTGTTTTATTTGTGATAACACAATGAAACATGCCAAATTGTGTGGTCATAATTTTTGGCCATGCTATCATACAAAGAAATTATGAACACATGCAAAAACATGAGAGGACCAATGAAATATTAATAACTGATTATGTTGTAGTAAATGTGACAATGTTGCCAATTTAGTGATTTTGTCACTATAGATTTAGTGACTTCCTCACCCCTTTTGAGACTTTTTCAAAAGCCTAATGACAAAATCAACTTATTGGACACACCTTATCTAGATTCCAAGCCTCTCCCACTGATCTATATTTATATTCATATAGATCAGTGAACTCACCATTATGATGTCATCTAGCAACATTTAGCGACTGTTTTAGCTACTGCTACTGTTTTGGTAACACTGGCCAGTGTTTTTTTCCCTTGTATTTTGATAGTTTAAGTGAAATGTGGGGTCATAAAAAAACACTCCACACATCACTTTTGGCCACTGTTGTGTTTGGTGGGGTTAGTGCGGGTGTGTCTCACACGTCCTGGAAAGTGAAGCTGTGAGCTCTTTGATCGCCTCCTGGTGGCTGGCTGCTGTACAGGTCATAAACCCCGCCCTCTCCATGTAAACAAATGGGACTTGCGTCAAAATAAAAAAAATAAATTACACTTCCAATACAATTTTTCGAAATATGGTTTTGGTCATTTAAGGTAGTTGTTATCACGCTGATATATGGTCAATTGTTCGTGTTTGTGATAAGTTTGATTTAAGCTAGTAATTTGATGCTATAAAAATGGGGCGTGTCGCTATGGTTGATTGGCTCTGCGGGAGTTTGGGTGGGAGTTTGATACCGCGGCTCCACCTCATGACACTACTGCGCAGACTCTCGCTCCAAACTGATCTCTACTGCGCAGACTCTGGCTCCAAATGACATCATTTACTCAAGATGGCAGTGGCCATACTGAGATGAATTGGCTTCAAATTTCTATGGTGGAAGGAAGTGGAGACGCGTCGTCCATCTTTTTTTACAGTCTATGGGTTAGTGCCACAGTATTTACAACCCTGCTTACTGTGTCATCACCGGTGCATTGCTGCATTTTTCCAAATTTCCAATTTTCCAGACAAAAAATGTAATTACTACTTTCATTTCTGCAGTTAGAGCATTGATTTGTAGAGTGGAAGAAGTTATTTAATTTCTTACTTGGTCAGTTCCAAAAAAAACAAACAAAAAAAAACCTATCTTCACGATCAAGTTTGTATCGTTTTATCAACTCCATATCATCATAAAACTCAAATATGTCATATATTTGTTGGAAAGTGTGTGTCTCCTCTTATTTGCTGCCATCTTGTTACTCCTAACTAGGTTAGGAGACTTCTCCATCTCTCTTAAATAATTTAGGAGCTGAGACCTAGTCTTAACGTGCGTCAAAGAATCACTCTTTAAACCTTTATGAATCACTCTTATTCTTAAGTCTAGGAATAAGAGTAAAATTCTTAGAATTTGACACACTTAAGACAAAAATTTTACTCTTAGCGGCTTTATAAATAAGGCCCCAGGTCTCGTTCTGCATGTGCTACAACACGTAGACACATATGGAAGTGACTGGCTGGCCAGCAGATCTGTCTCCTATTGAAAATGTATGGCCTATCATAAAAAGGAGAATCAGACAATAATGACTATGGACTGATAAGCAGCTGAAGACTTGTATGAAGTAAGATTAGACACAAATTTTGCATGCAAAACTTTAACAATTAGTATATTAAATTCTCAAATAATTAAACATTGTAATTAAAAGGACAGTTGTTGTAAGACAGTGGTAAACATGCCTCTGTCCCAACTTTTTTGGAGTGTGTTGCAGCCATCAAAACCAAAATTTGTTTATATTTACATAATATCATTTTGGTTGGTCAGGGAAAACATTGGAAATCTTTTCTTTATACTTTTGTCAATAAAATAAAGATTAAAAGGGTTGTATCTATGGTGCCCTGAAATTATTTGAGCCACAGTGAACCATGTTTTACAGTTATTTTACTATTTTGCTAATCTGTTTGATGCTTGATGCAAAAAATTAATTGCTAATTATTAATCATTACAATTATTAATAATAAATAAAAATATTGTTAATTAGTCAAACTTTCAAGAGTCATTATCAGTTGCACAGACTGTATACTGGGTGCACGAGGCATTGCAATGCTTGTGACAAAGCTCAGGTAGTGAAAGATAATGATCAGTACAAACAAGTATTATACAGAAAAAAATAAATAAATAAGAACAATTGAAATTATGTTTCAAGGGGTGGTGGGCAATGGCATAGTAAAAGTGACATGCTAATAATAGGCTTTGTGCTGTTTACATAGTAACTGTACAAAGGCTATGATTGATGCTCATCCAATTAGGATTTAGAAATTGATCTGTTTCATTACTTTCTTGTCCAATGATTCCTATCTACACACATGAAATAGCACGCAGTGTTCAGCTTCAGCACATGGTCTTTAGTTTGATAGCATTGAGTAATATACAGCTGTCCTGTGATTAGATTGATTTCCTCCAGGAAAAAGTGATCATTGACGTCTTACTGAGCTTGCCCACGGTAATGGAATTTCAGTCAGTTGGCGGACCAGCATGGCTAACTCTACCACGATGACCTCTGAGCCCACTCTTTACTTGCACTGCCTTTGAGGCAGTTTACCCAAGTTACGCCATGACAGTAACTGATGACACCCCTACAACTCCTTAAACACCGGTTTGACTCATTCTGTGAGATGCAATGTATTGCAAGATGTCTGCAAGATGAAAGCAGTCCCCTAAGACATGTGAGTTTAGTCCCGTAATGCTGTGCAAGCAACACAGAAATGCGCAGAGCATGTTTTTCTCTGTCTGTGAAAATGGGAAATGCATTATGCAGTAGTGAAATGGATTTATTGCGTTTTACAATTGCAAGGAGCCTTGTGTACTTGTTTGTTTATGTGAAAGCCAAATGCATGTTTATCAGTTTGAATAATGCAATGAATAAGATTGTTTTATTATTATTATTATTATTATGAACATTTTTCTTAGTGACTAAATTGACAGTATAAATAGGTTGAAATATATAGATTTTGATGTGAATACCTTAATCCTACTAAAATTTCTGAAATGACTTGAATGTTAACCTATGAATCTCTTTGGAAAGCTAAAGTTGTATGTATGTATTTATGTATGTATGTATGTATTTATTTATTTATTTATTTATTTATATGATTGATTGATTGACTGACTGACTTGGGATAGATCCCAGTATGCACATCATGAAGTTGGTGAACGAATGATCAGATTATACAGAGCTATCAAGAAAAGGTGAACATCTTTGAAGAACGTCTTGGCACTCTTTCAAAAAGGAAAGTTCTATTCAGTTCATTGAATGACAACTGTTCCTCCCTATATATCGAATTTCCAGGAGTCATTTCAGATTAAAATACTTTGTTTTTTGAGTGTAGGTTGCTTTACATCAAAGGGGAATAAGCAAAGAATGCTATAGCGTCACAACAGGAATCTGGAGTGACTTCAAAATGAATATGTAAAAATTTAATATAGTGACTTAAAACACACTTGCAGATTGCACATTCACTGGCATTTGACAACTTCAAAATAAATAAATAAAAATATACATCCCATATTCAATAAATTATTTACACTCATCTTTTTCTCAAAAGCAAAGTGTCTGTAAATATGTATAAAGCTAAATTAAATCATACTTCATCACTTCAGAGGCATGATATGGTTTTTATTATAGTTAATATAATTTATTTGTTTCACCTCAGTAGTTCAATGTGAAAGTCAATCTGAACAACAGTTTATATTTAAGATATAGCCCCAACTTGTATAAAATGTAAATGACTTTCAGGAACCACTCAAGCAGTAGCATCAAAGACCAGAAACAATTCAAGCACCGTTATTAATTTTTTATATTAGAAAAGGACTGGACAACAGTCAGTATATCCAGTGTCTTTGAAAACCCTCATAAGAATGGCATGAAAGAATACAGCACATGATAAAAAGGAGTCCAATGAATAATGTGACCCATTGGTGAAAGATGACATCCATTAAAAATATGTCATGAGAGAATGATGATAATAAATAAACATGTGATTTTGAATTCCAAAGTACTGAAAAGTAATGGCAAAATTGTTATTAAAAATTAGACTATTCTGCCCAAAATGTGTGTGTTGGTACTTTTATGTTTATTATATTATTGTATTTTTAGCTTAGCATCCTAACATCAAACTCCATTAGCTCAGGTGCTTTAATTTAACAGTTCCTTGTGAAACGTTTTAAATATATATATATATTAGTGGTGTCAAAATTAGCGCATTAACGCATGCGATTATTTTTTTCTGATTAACGCGTTAAAAATATTTAACGCAGTTAACGCAGGGGCGGGGCTAGGGTTGGCCACCCCATTCGCAACTGCTGCCTCTGTCTCTTTTTTCTTGAAAAGGATTGCGTTTATTTAGATGCAGAACGTCTTTATGACCACATCAAACGGGAGACGTTTCAGACGCGCTCTAACTTCGCCTCCGCGCCAGGCGCGAGTCAAACGAGCGCGGAAAAGATACTGTGCTCGTAGCGCGCGCTCTTCAAATACACGCACAAAGGTGCCGGCGCGCGCTGTAGCCTGTATCATTTCATATCAAACAGCGAAAGAAACTACGTGCATGCAATGTCCTAGTTATGCCGTCAGTTAAGGCATGAAGTTACCAAAAAGGCGATTAAAGCTGCCTTAAAACTGCGTGCATGCATGCAATATGTTATATATGCGTCACATTTAAGAACATGCCTCTGAAATGGTTTTAAAAACTGTCCTGAGGCACCCCAGCACTGTCTCCCTCATCTAAAACACCCGATTCAACTCGTCCGCTCATTAGTAGAGACTTTAAGACCTGAAGTGGGTCAGAAAAGGTAAAGAGAGTTGCATGTCAGATCCGCGTCACGTTCAGCAGCAGCAGCTTTTAAAGCTATAGCAGGCAAATAAGCCAATAACCAGCTGCTGTGATGTCTATTAATCCAAGAACCAAAGAAAAAAAGAGGAAATCAATAACTTTTATAGCTTTAATGGGTTCATCTATATTTAATTTAGAATTTAGTGTTTGGTAAGTATTCATTTTCTGTATATTTCTGCTGAAGGGCACAAGTAGCTAAATATGTAATTTATTATAATCGGTTCATGTGATGATTGTTTTAAGTTCCCTTAAATTAGAAGTTAAGTCTAATAAATGTTAAAATTTCTAGATCTAAATTATACTGTAATGC
The DNA here is from genome assembly GCA_021397915.2 of Tor tambroides. Lineage (NCBI taxonomy): Eukaryota > Metazoa > Chordata > Actinopteri > Cypriniformes > Cyprinidae > Tor > Tor tambroides. The sequence goes on along the minus strand of JAFVLL020014661.1, from coordinate 38,271 downwards.
TGACTGGCTACAGTCAATGGTTAAATATTCAGGGGAAAAAAACTATTTTATAGAGACATCAGTAGTACTGATATCAGTGATGCTGGCCTTCAGTCATAAAAAAAAGATGCCATTAAAGAAATATTAAAAATATACTGTCTTTATGTTGTTTGTACATTGTACATTTGAAGATTGAATGTGAAATTATTCCAATATAAAAGTATATTTAAAAACTTTAATATTAGGTGGAATTAATCGCGATTAATTTGAGAAAAATGTGCGATTAATTAGTTAATTTTTTTAATCGATTGACAGCATTAATATATATATATATATATATATAAAGAAAAATGATTGACTTTAATTCATAGTGGAATTTCATAATATCTCTGAAGTCATAATAAAAAGGCAAGGTCATTGTGATACTGAATTTTTAGCACTTATATCTTCAAAGAAAAGCTTCAAAGAGAAATCTGATGCTTCAAAGAATTTATCGTGAAGAAAACGTTATAAATGATAGGAACAACAAAGGCGGTAATTGTGACCCACTTATGGTGTCTTTGAACGGCACATATTTGTATGCGCCTCTTTCGGTGAGCCTTTTAATCTTGTCATGCTGTATGGGGTTATTAACACTGTAACAGCACAAACAGGTAACTGCATAACTAAGGGATTTGGGACACCTTCCTGTCTGTGGCAATTCACACTGTTGACGAGCTTCTTGTGCCTGCAGGCGTAGTTTTTATTAGATGTATGTAAATAAATGTAGTGAGTGGCGCAAATTGACTGATAATGCAGACAGATGAAAGTGACACCCCACCTCACTCTGCAGGCAAGCCAAAGTTAAATATCTGTGAGAAATGATGATTAAAACCTGACAATAATAGCATACCTGAAACAAAAATTAGACGGTGGTTAGAAAGCATAAATGCATTTATTTTCAGCTGCTTGGTTTCAAAAACAGCACACAAATTGTCAACATGAACAAATGATGTGAGATGTATAGCAGTTGTGTTAATAGTAGAGCCTTTATCAAAACACAAAATGTAGGCATTTGGTGTAGTTTGAATTATTTTTACCACTGATGACGTGATTTGTTTCTCTGCAACAACTTGAAGATGTCTAAACTGGATCCATCAAAGAACATTCAATGAAATGGGCACAAACTTGTTTTGATGTAACAGTCAGACGTATAACAAACACACAAACAAACAAACAATAAATAAACAGCCAATAAAGATTATGTAACAATTATCAGAGTCATGTCGGCAATACATGTATCTTTTCAAAAATAAGTGTCTCTTTATTGAAGTATTATGTTATGTGTAATATATAAAAAAGACTAATAATGTCTCGTTTCAGTTGGACAGTAATACATACAGATTTAAGATGCTTTCAATATCATTAGGATATATAAAAAGTAATGCAACATTTAATGATCAGTAAGCATTTTGTAGATCACAGACTGATTATATTAAATTGCTGTTACTTCCTGAGCATCAGACATGTATGAAATTTGTTGTGTTTCCTCAGAATATCCTGTTGTCAATGAGTACCAAGTTTTGTGATGTTTGGACAATGCGTTGACGATATAGGACAATTATGGTCCACAACCACAAATATATTATCAGCCTATATCTACAATGATGAAACAAATAAAAATTAGTTTTGTTAGAAGCATCCCAAGATAGTGGATATCCAGTTTCATGCAAATCAAACAAATCATTTTGAACAAGTTCGCACTAAATTTTTTTATCCTAAGATGCATACCCATTTTGAACTTATTTGACTGTGTGGCTGTGGAGTTATGAGCTCACCCGTATGAGCAACATTTGATGTGCCTTGCTGAGCATCTCAAAATGTTCGGCTGTCTATGTGTATCAAGTATTGTTACGTTTAGGTTTTGCATTTGGCAGATACAGGTGTGTCTATTCATTAAAATACGTAATGCAAGACCATTAATTCACTTATATCTTTGCACTGATTGGACATGTCAGAATTCTTTTGATAACTTATGTCAGCTTGATATTAGAGTTACTTTTTGCAAAGTTAAGTAAAGTTTGGATTAAAAGCCTAGGAGGAGTTAGGTTTTTGGTAAACTTGAAAATAGTAGAACAATTTTACGGAAGGAAATTAAATCTGTGTCACATTTTGTAGAGGTCGACACGAAATGATTCAGAGCAAAAGAAAAAAAAAGAATAGTGCCACCTATTGGCCAGAAAAAGAATAAGAGGAATAATAAGAAAATAATCTAAAAATATGATATTTGTAAAGTAATTTTAATATAGACTGACAAGGAACAAGGAGAATACTGGTTTGAATAGCTGAGCAGTATATGAAATATATTATTGGGTGTTTATTAACTGAAAGTGTGTTACAGTGTAACCGGCGATGGGCACTTCTACTGTAAGCAGAATTATAGATTACAGAAGCTGTGAGAGTGACGTGCCACATGTATCCAGAGTAGACAGGTCTGACATCTTTGAGACCTTACAGCATGCATGCTCTTGAAATATTGTTTTCATTATTGCACCAGATCTTTTTTGAGTCAACATTTTTTACAGCAACACTTAAATCCTCAGGTGCTGAAACTGTCGTTGTGTCATTAGTAAGAAAAAGGGAAAATAGTGGGGATGACAAGCAAAAACACACAATCAACGAGTGAAAAATGTCAAACATGCTTTAGATCTGTGATTATCATTCCGAGGCATGGTTCATGGCCATAAAACCTGTCTGGCTGCTGTGCCGTATAACTATCGTCATTTGTCAGTGAAAGCCCCTCACATCTGCAGGATTTGAAGTGTTTTTCAGGCCTAATCTGACTTCACCCCTTATTTAATTTTCAGGTCTTAGACCTGAGGCCAGCCATTCATAAGAGTCTTTCAAAACCTGGATACATAGGAAAATGTGTTATGTTATTAGATTTTCTCTAGGACTGATCCAATATCATTTACGAGCTTTGAAGACTGTGCTAAAAAGATTAGGCTTTACAAGAGGAAGATACTTAACGGTGAAACATAATATGTGCAGTTCTTAGCTAACCATCCGTAAATATATAGCTCTACCTCAGAGACCTGCATCTGATCAATAGTTATTGTGTAACTTTCCACTTTCACAGGAGAAGCTATTTTACATCCCATGGCAAAGTTCCTCAAATCCAGCCCTTGAAGGCCACTTCGCTGCAGAGTTTAGCACAAACCCTAAACAAACTCACCTACCTATCATTTTCCGGTAACTTTGAAGACCTTGATTAGCTTGTCTCTGAGCTAAACTCTGCAGGGCAGTGGTTCTCCAGGGCCAGTTTTGAGGATCTCTGCCATCACTTTGAGCGGGATTCGAACCAGCGTTTCTGGCATGGCAGGCAGGCATGCTAAAAAAGATTCTAAAGACCACAGCCTTTAGTGTCAGTCGCTAGTGAGCCTCTTGACATCAGGGGAGTGAGGTTTACCTGCACAGCACTTACTAGCTTCCGTTACATTGGGGTGAGTTTTATATATGGCCATGTTGCAGATGTTTCAAATGCATTTCGTTACATAATATGCATATGCTATTTTTAAACAATAGTAGACTAAATTCTGAGCAGTATGCAGAACACTAATAATGGCCATCAAGCCATGCATTAAAGGGATACTCCACCCCAAAATGAAAATTGTCAATATTCACTTACCCCCATGTCGTTCCAAACCTGTAAAAGCTTCGTTTGTCCTCGGAACACAATTTAAGATATTTTGGATGAAAACCGGGAGGCTTGTGACTGTCCCATTGACTGCCAAGTAAATTGCACTGTCAAGGTCCATTAAAGTATAAAAAACAACATCAAAATAGTCCATCTGCCATCAGTGGTTCAATCTGAATTTTATGAAGCGACGAGAATACTTTTTGTACGCAATGAAAATAAAAATAACGACATTTATTCAACAATTCATCTCCTCTCTGTCTCAGAGTAGCGCCATTTTGAAAAGCATCCGATGGACACAAAGTGCATACCCTATTCTCTGTCATCAGTAACGCATGGATACGTATTGTACGTTTATTTATGGTGATTTGAACGGAAACAGCGTATCCATGCGTTACTGATGATAGAGAATAGCGTACGCACTTTGCGTCCATTGGATGCTTTTCAAAATGGCGCTCCGAGGACAAACGAAGCTTTTACGGGTTTGGAACGACATGAGGGTAAGTGAATATTGACAAAATTTTCATTTTGGGGTGGAGTATCCCTTTAAGAACTGCCATTGACTTCCAGTATTAAAGCTTTTAAGTCCATGTCTGCTATTTGGATGCCAACTGTATGTTAATGTACTACTAATTAGCATGTCTCTGCCCCAATACCATCTGCTACTGACTAGCATTAGCAAGTATCAAATCATGGTTCATCGCTGTAGTGTAAACAAAAGCGTACTGGCTACCCTTACAAAAAATTTAAATGTTCTATTTAGTATACTGCATTTACTTGTAACTAAAAATAAGAAAGAATACTTTCAGTCTACTTTTTATGTACTAGTCAGAGATAAACTCATCAAAAGTATACTTAAATATACCTGGCTTATACTGACCACTATAAAGAAAGACATATTTGGCCTATACTTGTATGTAATATTCTGATTGAGATATATCTATGAAAAGTACAATTGAGTATTCTAAGCACTTTGCTTACACTAAGTATAAAGAAAAGTTTAAATATATTTGGCATATACTTGTATTTAATCTCTTGATTGAGAAGTATAATTAAGTAGATATTCTAAGTATATTTATTTAGCTTGTAGTAGTTTGGCTTGTAGTAGTACACACAGATTGGAGTTTTGCGTAGCATATCTTACCATTTCCAAAATTATATTTAAGATTTATGATTACTTTTTTAGGTATCATGCTGAGAATATATAACATGGATCTCTGCAAAAATATGATGCTTAAGATTTTTAAACAATTACATATGGCACAACAGATAAAAGTGCCCTTAAATGTACTTGTGTTCTTGAAGTGTAGTACTTAATCAGAATGTGTAGTGGCATGCAACTTGTTTGTGACAGTTCGTAAATTTACCTAGGAAAACATCCTTCCCTTGTGATATCAAAATTCTGTTTCATGATTAAGCTTGACAACTAGCAGATATGGTACACTCAGGTTTTGAAATTAACACCCGCCAACCCACCCAATGTGGGTGAAAATCAACCTTGGCGGGTAATGCATTTTAACTCACTAGCCAATTTGGCGGGTTATAAATCATAAATGATGTCCCATCACTTTGCATACCATCGCTATCAGAGCCCTTTCCCTAAGAGGAGCCTCAACATTAGCAAAACAGTGTAAAGTGTAAAGATGATTGCACACTGAACAAGATGAGCCATGTATTTAAAATTCGAACACATTGTTTTCTATGAGTATAAGCACACCTGAGTATAAGCAAAAGGTAGAAATAACTGACTTAAAACCATTTTTTAGCTGGTCAAAATACTAGTGTCTTAATAATTTTGGTCACCACTGTATATTTGTATATTTGCATTATTGATTGGACATACGCAGTGCAACCTTTTTACATAACAGCTCTAGCATCCTCATATTATATATATAACCGATAATACTATCACATTTTTCCAGAATGGACTTTTTGGACTATAAATGTAAGAATGAAACAGTCTCTTCTTTACCCTAGCACACGATGTCCATCACCATTTGATATTATTCAACACAAATGCAGAAACTACTGTTTATACAATATGCAGTGTATCCCTGGCTGTCCAAAGCATGTGAATATGAGGTAACATTCTAACACCGCATTGTTTCACACTGTATATGTTTGGCACTGCAACGTGGGGTTTACACCACAAAAGCGGTGTTAACTACGGTACAGGATCTCATAAACCGGGGTAAAAAGTAGCACTAAGTCCACTTCTAAATTCCAGGTTTGATGATAGTCTGAGGTTAAGCGCAGTTTGAGAAGTTCTATGTCTGTAGTAGTGGGTTTTAGACTGGTTTATACAATAAGTAATTCCCTTAAGCCTGGGACACACTAGACAATTTTCACTAAATGATTCGACCAGACCACGATACCACACACTTGTTGATTGTAGGAATGATTTCACAGTGATACAAGATCTCACAGAGACTCACAAGATCAAACATGAGTAGAGAAGAAAAACACATGGAGGACAACTGATGTTGTCAGCTGACTCTCCTGAAAAGCATTCTGTTGTACAGTGAAAAACAAAATAGAAAAACATGTTTGATATTTACGATTTGAGTTCGGCAACCAGCAGCCTTGCTTCAAAACATACCTAACCAGTATATGCTGTTTTTTTCAACAGGGCAGGGACACTCTGTCTTGATCGGGAGCAATAAAATAATTTTGATGACACTACACAATAGAGGATTTTTTGAACAAAAAATTGTTTGTGACATGTCTCGAATCGGGCTTAAGATCGACCTTAAAATCTTCAAGTGTGTGGACAGCCTTACCTGCCCAAGCAACTTGGGCATCACTAGGATTTTCTCTGTCATCAAATCTTTCCACCTTGGCTATTGTCTTTGTGTCTTCTGTCTTCAGACCTTTTTTGCTTTTTTAGCCATAAAGGTACTGATTTTACCATTGTCTCCCCTGGTAAAGTGTCTACATAGTCCATTGTGTAACTTTTGTTCTTTGCATCACCTACCAATACTGCACCATTCAGATGACTCTTCACAAAAACAATTTATTTTGTAATGTGTAATTTATTTTGTTTTTAAAATTAGCATCAAACTACAGAAAGCACATTTGTGACCCTGGACCACAAACCAGTCTTATGTCGCTGGGTATATTTGTAGCAATAGCCAAAAATACATTGTATGGGTCAAAATTATCCATTTTTCTTTTATTCCAAAAATCATTAGGATATTAAGTAAAGATCATGTTCCATAAAGATATTTTGTAAATTTCTTACCGTAAATATATCAAAACTTCATTTTTGATTAGTAATATGCATTGCTAAGAGCACCTCCACCTCCACGCCGGAGCCTACCGTTTTTTTCTGACCTCCACACCGAGGTGTCGAGGTCGTGGAATAGACCATTCTCAGCCCACTTATTCATCCCTGCCTCTGATTACTATGGCAATGTGGCAGGGTTGGGTGAGCGTGGTTATAGAGCGATGCCGCGGGTTGAACAGACGCTTGCCAGCTATCTGTCCCCAGGCGCGGCATCTCTCTAAAGGCTCCGGTCTTGACCTCCAAGCCGCTGCGTATGACCTCAGCACTTGTGGGCAAGGGGTACACGGCAGCAGGTCAGGCTGGTCCGTGTCTGCACACTATGGCCGTTTTACTGGCGTACCAAGACAACCTACTTAAAGAACTAAATGAAGGCGAGGAAGTCAAGTCAGATGACATCTCTGAGCTAAGGAGGACCGCTGATTTGTCTCTTCGCGCCACCATGGACGGTCCATGGCAGCTCTGGTGGCGGCGGAGAGGCATCTTTGTTTGACCCTGTCTAACATGAAAGAGAAGGACAGGCCCCACTTGCGCCTTCTGGCCTGTTCGGCGATGCCGTCAATTCCGTCGTCGACAGGTACCAGGAGGCCCGTAAACAGGCGGTGGTGTTTCAGCGGTTCCTCCCTCGCCGTTCTCTAGCTCAGGAGGCTGCTGGGTGGGAGCAGCCCTCACCGTGTACCAGCTCCTCATACAGGGAGGTTCAAAAGATAAGTGTCGCCTCTCGTGCCCCCCCACAACGCGGCACTCTAGGTAGGGGGCTTCGAAGACGAAGTCCGATCTGAGGGTCGTGCTTAATTCTAAGAAGCCCTCGACCAAGCGCTCCTGACAGTCGTGGTCCAGGACCTGTGAGGGCGCCCCCTACTGGGGAAGAGCGGGGTGCACCGCATTACACGGTGTCCGTCTCTCCTCAGGGCTCTCAGGAGATCGTTCTGCCAACCCTGCCACCAACGGTGCTTCAGGGCGCAGCGGTCTCCAGCGAGCACTCATCTCAGTTTCTTCCGCCCGCGAGCATAACGGAGCTGAGAGGCTCGCCACCCCTTCGGGGGTCTCTAGAGCAGTTAGTTCGGCCATCTCCTGCCGGTCCTCCGCTTCAGGGCACCGAGCTAGCAGCTCCAAGCACACCAGAGACCAGTCTCGAGAGACTGGTTCCCTTAGTAGACTATTTAGCAGCGTGGAAACTACTGCCAAATGTGTCTTGATGGGTCCTGCTTACTGTAGAAAGAGGTTATCGCATTCAGTTTGGTGCTCCGCCACCGCCGTTCAACGGCGTTCTTCCCACTTTAGTGGGTCCCGAGCAGGCTCTGGTCTTGGGACAGGAAGTGAACACTCTCCTAAGGAAGGAGGCCATCGAGGTGGTCCCTTCTCACGAAAGAGAGTCCAGGTTCTACAGCCGGTACTTCATAGTCCCAAAGAAGGATGGAGGGTTGTGTCCCATTTTAGATCTGCGTCAGTTGAACCTCTCAGTCATGCGACTGAAGTTCAAGATGCTCACTGTCAAACAGGTCGTGTCGCAGATCAGGTCCGAGGACTGGTTTGTCACGATTGATCTAAAAGATGCATACTTTCACATCTCCATCCTTTCCCATCACAGGAAGTTCCTGAGGTTTGCTTTCGGGGGCAAAGCTTACCAGTATCGGGTTCTTCCGTTTGGCCTAGCGCTCTCACCCCGCACTTTCACGAAGTGTGTGGATGCTGCTCTGGCATCCGCATACTGAACTACATCAACGATTGGTTGATTCTGGCTCAGTCAGAGCAGATGGCGGTTCGACATCGAGATGTCGTTCTCGCTCACATGAAGGAGCTGGGGTTAAGACTAAACACCAAGAAGAGTGTGCTTTCTCCATTACAGAGGACCACTTATCTGGGCGTGGTGTGGGATTCGACCACGATGCAGGCACGTCTCTCCCCTGCTTGGATCGAGTCGATCCTCACTGCAGTCGCGAGAGTCAGAGAAGGCCAGTCATTCACTGTCAAACAGTTTCAGAAACTGCTGGGTCTGATGGCAGCTGCGTCCAACGTGATACCTTTTGGCCTGCTGTACATGAGACCCCTACAGTGGTGGCTCAAGACCAAGGGGTTTTCCCCGAGGGGAAACCCGCTTCGCATGATCAAGGTCACGCGGCGATGCCTACGTGCCTTAGACATGTGGAGGAAACCTTGGTTCTTGTCTCAGGGCCCGGTGCTGGGAGCTCCTTGTCGCCGCCTAACGCTAGCGACGGATGCGTCCCTCACCGGTTGGGGGGCGGTCATGCGTGGCCGCTCGGCCCGCGGTCTGTGTAGCGGTCGTCGTCTCACGTGGCACATAAACTGCCTGGAGATGATGGCTGTGTTTCTAGCCTTAAAACACTTTCTCCCAGATCTAAGAAATCGCCATGCGTTGGTGCGCACCGACAACACAGCGGTGGTCTCTTACATCAACCACCAGGGAGGTCTTCGTTCGCGCCCCTTATACAAGATGGTGCACCAGATCCTTGTGTGGTCCCAGGGCAAATTCCTTTCGCTGAGGGCAATTTACATCCCTTGGCATCTCAATGTGGGAGCAGACATCCTGTCGAGGCAGGGGCCGAGGCCCAGGGAATGGAGGCTTCACCAAGAGGTGGTGAAGCAGATTTGGAGAGAGTTTGGCCAAGCCCAGGTGGACTTGTTTGCGACTCAGGAGAATGCGCAATGTCTCCTCTGGTTCTCTCTGACTCATCCAGCTCCCCTGGGGCTGGATGCCATGGTACAGACGTGGCCGAGGCTGCGTCTGTACGCCTTTCCCCCGATTGCTCTGCTCCCGGGAGTTCTGGAGAGAGTACGCCGGGACGGGGTCCGTCTAATGCTAGTAGCCCCGTTCTGGCCGTGCCGAGTGTGGTTCTCGGACCTGATTTCTCTCCTCGACGGCTCTCCTTGGGAGATCCCCGTCAGGAGGGATCTCCTCTCACAGGCGGGGGGCACCATCCTTCACCCCCGTCTGGAGCTGTGGGTGTGGCCTCTGAGGGGGCACAACTCGTAGCTTCCGGTCTCTCAACTGAGGTTGTTGAGACCATCCTCCAATCCAGAGCTCCCTCTACGAGGAAACTGTACGCCCTGAAGTGGAGACTCTTCACTTCATGGTGGGGAGACCACCAGCTCGACCCAGTTAACTGCCCGGTTGGTACAGTGCTGGAGTTCTTGCAGGCCCGTTTCTCCGCAGGGTTAACCCACTCCACCCTGAAGGTCTACGTGGCGGCTATATCGGCCTACCACACCCCTCTTGGTGGCCAGTCAGTGGGCAAAAACCCCCTAGTTACACGTTTCCTCCACGGTGTGCTGAGGCTTAGACCGCCTGTAGACCGCGTGTCCCTACTTGGGACTTGGCTGTGGTGCTAGAGGCGCTCTGTAGGCCTCCTTTCGAGGTTATTGAAGAAATATCAGATCGCTATCTGACTACCAAGACTACCTTTCTCCTGGCGGTCTCTTCTCTTAAGAGAGTGGGGGATCTGCAGGCCCTCTCCGTGGCCCCTTCATGTCTTGACTTTGTGGCTGGTCTGGTCAGGGCATTTCTCTACCCTCGTGCGGGGTACGTCCCCAAGGTCCCCTCCTCTACACCACGGCCGGTCGAACTTCAGACCTTCTCTCCTCCTCCCTTCAGGGAGCCCGACCATCGGAAGCTTAACTGTATACGTCCACAGAGCTGCCCTGTGGAGGAGGGCAGAACAATTGCTCGTGTGCTATGGTCCCCCTAAGAGGGGTCTTCAGGCTACAAAACAGACCCTTAGTCGGTGGATAGTAGATGCCATTACCACTGCTTATGAGTCCTCTGGTATCCCTTCGCCTCTAGGGGTCAAGGCTCACTCGACCCGAAGTGTGGCGGCCTCCAAGGCCTTTCTGGCAGGTGTTTCCATGCAGGACATCTGCAACGCTGCGGGATGGTCCACGCCCCTCACCTTCATCAGGTTTTATGACTTAGATTTACGAGCCACTCCTGGCTCCTCTGTTCTCTTGCCTCAGTCGTGATCTCCACACTGGTTCCACTGATTTGTAATTCTGGCGGCGTGGGCATCTCGTTCCCATAGCGTTTCTGACCCAGCTCGAGTTCCTGTAGGGGAACGTCCCAGGTTACGTATGTAACCATGGTTCCCCGAGGGAACGAGACGCTGCGTCTCAGGGCCATATTTCCGGCATCCCTGCTAGCGCTTGCTTCATTTCCCAGAGCCGACGCTGGCTTGCACTGCACATGCTTTTAAGCTTCCTGGTCGCTACGTCACCCCGCCCGTGACGTCTCGCCCATATATTGGACTGATTACACATGTGATTCAGAGCGTGGTCTCGCTGAAGGCGTTCCCATAGCGTTTCCGATGCAGCGTCTCGTTCATACGTAACCTGGGATGTTTTTGACCACGTATGTCTCATAGGTGTTATCCAAGACAGTAATTTCTAAAGAAAATTTAGATAATAGTGCTTTTTGTTTTGTTCTTTTGATTTGAAAGATGTCAAAGATGTTTTTGTTCTCTGTATAGAGCATGTCTTTTCAATGTTACAAGAAGTTGATGATGATATCATGTCTGTGGTGTATGGTAATATTTTTCAAGTGAAGTTAGACCAATGTCATGAGAATTTGAGACACAAGTAACAATAAACATAAATATGAACTTAGTATTGACTAGCAGCACCTGTCCCTGATGAATGTTGCTCGCTAATCCAGCTAAACAGTAATTAAGCCATAAAGTAGTTGAGGTCATACTATATTGTGAGAGTTAAGGGTGTTCATAGTATAGCACAGGCTTACTGATTTTGTTTTATTTTCAACTTTAAGATTAAAGAAAATATTATAGATATATTTTTGTTGAATTATTTTATCCTGAGCTGTGCAGAATGAAAAATGAAAGGGTGAAGGGAGAAACACCTTTATCATTGGTCAACTCAGTCAGCAGAAACAAACACGTTGGGGAGTAGAAGCCCCGAGATTGGGACTGGGAGCAACTGAGGTGACTTTATCATAAAAAAAAAAAAAAATGGAAAGTTGTGACCACAATGTTCTGATGGCCATGCATGCTCTCACAGTGATCCACGAAAGCTGCTTCAGCGTGGGCCCAGCCCCAACAACCGATGCAGTGATCATGGCCTTTTGAGGGAGAGAGGTGTCAACTGCATCCAGAAATACACTGATGAAATGACAAAATGAAATATTCTTTTATGGAAATCTCTTTTAGCATCTTGTTGAAACACCCAAGGGAACTTAACTGTGCTTATGGGAGAGAGAACCGCTGAAATTCCCCTTACAGGAATCCAATGAAGCTTCTAGGCTGAGATGAATGGAGAGAGAAACACAGACATGTCTTCTCAAATCCGAAGAACAAATCTGAATGAATGGAGCACATCATTTCTTTTTATTCCCATATATAAGGGGAGTGGCTTGCATGCAAATTCTATTTGCCAATTCTAATTGTGTCCCAAGTGTGACCCCAAGGTCACTACATTGACACAATGTCAAGTGAGTGACAATGAACTTGATTAATACTGAAGTCTAAAGATGCTGCAGTGTAAAATACACAAGAGCTTTCTTAGTTGTTTCATATAATAGCTTTTGCTTTATTGTGAATCAGAACTGTAAATCTGTACTGACCAATTAGCTTCCAGAACTAAAACTATTCAAAGTGGATATCCTGAAGCTTGAAATATTAATGCAAGGGAAAATTTATTAAATTAATTTTAAACACTTTTAACACTTTAGAGTTTGGACACTGTACAATAAGGTTCCATTTGTTTACACTAGGTAATGCATTAACTAACGTGAATTAACAATGATAAATATATACTTATAACATTTATTAACCTTTGTTAGTTGTTAGTTAATAAAAATAATCATGTTCATATCCGTTCACAGTACATCAGCCAATGTTAACAGATAGAACTTTTGAACTTAATGTATTAGTAAATGTTGAGTTTAACATTACTACGATTAATAAATCCTGTAGAAGTATTGTTGATTGTTAGTTCATGTTAACTAATGTAGTTAAGTAATGTTAACAAATTAATGATGTTTTTTTTCTTCTTCATCCAGGCATTTTGTATTATCATATCATCAGGACCCAGTATCTTAATTGGGTTAAAGGTGAAGGATGTGTTTTTGAGTATTAAAATACTTCATTTAGTCCCAGTTTAATGGGCAACTGGGTTGTCTGTGTCAATCCTGTTGTGCAGAAACTTTTGAACTTTGTGACTTTGGGGGGGATGCACACCAAATAAAATAAATAAAAGGATGCACACCAGGATGGAAATAAAGAGCTAGAGTTAGCATGGGTTGGTTGAAAGTTGACTGTGATGTTTTTAACCATCTTTTGAAATTTTGATATATTACTTATATCTTTAAAAATCTGAAATATGACATAAATTACAATTATTATTAAAAACAAACAAACAAAACTACATAATATTAGGAATGTCTTGTCTGCATTTACACTGCAGGGCTTAATGCACACCTTATATTTTGACACATATATCCAATATTAATTAGCTAATTACATATTATATAACTTAAAAGTGCAAGTTATATCACATATCTTTTATTTTTAATATATATTGCGTCCATCAAGTTCTGAAATAAAACAACAATTAAATCAGATAAATTATTTTGTAAAATATTCAAATGAATGGATTATTAAATTATATAATATATATATGTAATAAATGAACAAGGTTGAATTTCCTGCAAAAATACCCATAAATGTGATATATACCGTAAATTAAGTTGTTAGTGATATTAGATTTTGGTCATACCGGGCAGCTCTATTTTGTTTTGGACATCCCTGAATTGGTTTATAGATCAAATGTGCATTTGAAAAAAATAATTAATCTGACCAATTTCTTTTTCATAAATGTGAAATTTCTCTCATGTCATGCAGATTCCTGTGCATGGTTTGCTGTGGAAATAACCACATCTTATGGTAGTTTCAATCACATTGGGTCTGAGATTGCTTGGCAGTCCAGGCAGATGATGCATAGGCCTCGAAACATACTGAGGTTACCAAAGATAATGTGCAGACTATAGTGTCACCATTCATGTGGGAAATTGACTTGTCGGCCAATCAAATGCCATGCATCTTCATTTAATGGAATGCACTCACCTTTAAATCTGTCATAGCAGATGTGATGGGAATGTGGTGCTAGAATGTGGCTGCAACAGGAGTGTGTCAAACAGCAGCTAACATGCATCAGAACAGTGGCTGCAGTAATGAACAGAAAATTGACCTCCCTGTCCCACTTTAGTGGGAGATTCAATAAAGCAAAACGCTAATCAGGTTATTTGGTTAGCCACTGTTAAAAAAGGACTCTCTCAATTTTCCCTACAAATGTCATTGATATTCACAGCATGTCGGCAACATTTTGGTCTCTGTTTTATGTCTTTCTGGCGAATCTATCAAGGCATATACTGTATGTTAAATGGGCCATATCATAAGACATCAAATTTTCATGCAGTAAAATCAAAGAATTTGATGTAAACAAACTATACAAGGGTTTCTAAAAATTTGCTTATTCAAAAAAAAAAAGAGGTTTGCAAAGTAACTAGTAGGTTATCGTTATACATGGTGTGCACTTAGCCTTTACCACTTCCTTCAACTGTAATGTATTAAGACATCAAAGCCTTGATATCAGCCAAACAGCAAAGTCACCCACTGTATTAGCATACTTGTGTGCATTAGGTTTTGAGGTACACTGGCCACAGATTTTGAAAATCTGAAAATTTCAATAAACAAACCAGCAAACAAACAAACATATACTATATTTGGGGGGAAAAAATATATATATATATATATATATATATATATATATATAGGGACTCATCTCTTAATTATTGATTCAGGTGTTTCATTGCCACCGGTGTATAAAATCAAGCACCTATAACTGAAATAAAATACTTACTATACTACTATTTAGTAATCTAAAACCAGTATGTCAAAAGAGTAGTGTGTCTAAATTCATAGTATTTGAAAAAGAGAAGGCGAAAATTACACGGATGACCTACTGCTTTTGGCCAGATTCTGAAGTGTGCAGTTGATAGACACTTTACTGTCCCATGAGGTCACAGGAGAGGATTTAAGAAGTGAAGCAACACAACTGATGCTGGTGCGATAGTAACAACGTTATGGTCATAGGACGTGTGAATTTCAATCATACTACAAATATATAGAACATACTTTTTAATGGTTGTGAAGTATGTTCAAATTCAAATGTAGTACTGCAGTCTGCATTTACAAACATTTGTGAAAAAAATGGGTAATTGTTGTGTTGAGAAGAATACAATACTTGATGTTCAATTCATAGTAATTGCTTACTATAATACATGTAATGTGAAACTGCACCACTAGGGGCTCTAGTGGGAAATTGTGTTGAGTAATGCAATGAACAAGAATAAAGTGAAGTTAAGAGTGTTATACTGGATGGAGTGTGTTCTGTTAAAAGAGTAAAGACACAAAAGTAATTCTGAAGAGCGCAACATATTCAAGAATGGTATTGTTTTTCAGGGGTTGGGTTAGGTCCTTTACTTCCAGTGAAGGGAAATCTAAATGCTTCAGCATACAAGACATTTTGGACAATGATATGCTGACACTCATACATACATGGTTGGTTCAGTTTGGTGTAGAAGAACTTGACTGGCCCACACAGAGCCCTGACCTCAGCTCCATCGAACATCTTTTGGATGAGCTAGAATGGAGATTTCAAGCCAACTTTAGTGTCTGACCTCAAAAATGCTCTACTGGATGAATGGGCAAATATTCCCACAGAAACTCTCCATATTGTGGACAGCCTTTCCAGAAGAGTGGAAACTGTTATAGCTGCAAAGTGGGGACCAACTCCATATTAATATCTATGTATTTAGAATACAGTGTCATCGGGATGTCAGCCTGGTTTCTCCCAAGATGGATTTTAGGTTACTTGCCAGTGTTGCCACTGGCTTGCTGACTTGGGGACACATAATATTTGTCAATAATATAGACATTGCATGAAGCACTACTTAAATAAATGTGACTTGACTTGATTAAAGTCACTGTTGGTGTAATGGTCAGGTGTCCTAATACATTTGTCCATATAGTGTATATTACCTTTTGGCCAGCACCCTGATCATTGTTAGTGGGAAAACAGCAGCACATGAGCACATTAGAAATGGGCTTGTCTGTGAAATTTTGTGGTGTTTTATAGCTAGTTTTTCACTCTTTTTTCTTTTCACCATTATTTGTATAGCGTTTTTTACAATGCAAATTGTGTCAAAGCAGCTTTACATTATTTAAACGGGGAAATAGTGTGTTGAAATAGTGTGTCTTTCTCCTCTGGCCAGACAAAACCAGCAGTTTAAATCTAGGCAGCAGCCGAGTCAGATTGTGCAGAGGACTCATCTGATTCCTGTGGTCTTGTCCCAATGGCCGTCTAGGTGACAAGGTCTTCGGGGGGGATCAGTCTCTGGGGCACATCTAGATGTCCTGGTCTCCGCTGACATTCAGGGCTGTAGAGGTCATCTCTAGGTACTGATCCACCATCTGATCTGGATAAGAACTGGATCCAGGTGACTGCAGTGACCATCTGATCCGATAGTGTCTGGATCTGGTGGCTACGATGACCTCGGAATAAGAATGAAACAGACTAATATTAGCATAGATGCCATTCTTCCAACGATGTAACAAGTACATCGGGTGTTATGGGAAGTGTTCCCGGTTCCGGTTGACCTAATTAATGCAGTCTAACAATCCTTTAACGGATTTGAATTATAGAAATGCGATAGTGTATTATGTGTAAGCCAGGTTAAAGATATGGGTGCGAGCGTTTTAACTGGCTTTCCTACCTGCCTGTCAACGTATGTATTAGCATACCTCTGCGCATCCGGTTCGCGCAGACAGGATACATCATCAGCGCGATCACGCACTCTGTGCAGACAGAGTGAGAATGGCTGGCAAACATCAATAACCCGATCTTCCTTCCTGGTATTGTAGTACTTTTACTAACTGGGCTATAAAGTTTTCTCACCGGTGAATGACACATGATGTAGTCCAGCAGTTCCCAATTCCAGTCCTCGCGCCCCCCGCTCTGTATATTTTGCATGTCTCTCTTAGTTAACACACTTGATTCAGATAATCAGCTCCTTAGAAGAGAGCTACGTGCATGAACTGTGTTCCGATTGACATGCTCCCTACACAGTGTTCATTGCTCCCTGCTCCCTGAGCAGGGGAAATCTGTTGAAGTTTACTTCACTTCGGAACATTCATTCACGGATTTGCACTGCACAGCGTCTTCACACGCAGATGAAACTTACTAGAGAAGTGTGAAGTGTGACATAATATACCTCTGTAAATAAATACAACTTAAATTCACATCTCGCACACTTTAATGCCCTTTGTATGGAACATATACTCTTGCTTTGAACTGGAATCATAGCGGAATATCTGGTGATGTCCACTTCGCAGGGCACTTAATGACTTACGGTCGAATACAGGGAGGGCGCAAGGACTGTAATTGGAAATGTTGATGTAGCCTATTGTAGTAATTTAATGTTGTCTCTGGTATTCTGCTCTTTGAGCGTATGTGTGTTCAGGGGGCGTGGCTTTGGACAGCGATTGCAGGGAGGGTGGGACGTTCGCTTTCAGTGCTATCAGGCTAAAGTTAGCATTTTCCGAGATCTATTGCACCTTTAAGTATATTTTTAAGATGGAAAAATGCAGTTTTACAAATGCTAGAAACATGTTTTTCAAAGGAAAGATTGCTATCAAATAGCAAGCCTATGTTCCCAACTGATGACGAAGAATTGGCAGAGCAGCCATCAAGTATTAGGTAGTGTTCTAGGTTATTACATGCAGAAGTTTTTGGTCCGATAATTAACACCTCTGTTTTTTTCAGAATTTAGCAGTAAGAAATTACTAGTCATCCAGTTTTTTTATATCAACTATGCATTCCGTTTGAATGCATCCAAAAACAGGATGGAATTTTCTAAAACATGTTTAGTAAAATTATAGACATCATTTGATAATATAAACATATCAATGTTTTATTGTTTTTTTTTCCCCTCTGCACCACAGTACAGAGACAATATATTGTTTAGCAAATTCTTGCCATTTACACTATGTGTTGTACATTATTAAAGCATGCAATAACTATGCGACTGTCGAGTGTGCTTAACACTGCCCCTTATAAAATAGACGATCAAATAAATGGTTCTAACATATGACAGAGTTTAGAGACACTGGCCATTTATTCAGAGAGAATAGCTTATATTGATTTTTGCATTAAGGTTGCCTCTGGTGAAATATCATTCTCAATAGAGGTGACATGGTATGACCTGGCAGGTAAACTATTGCTTGGTCAAGTCCCCACACAATCGTAAAAATGTGGCATGCTCATTAATCTGGACAAAAACATTTTTATTGGGAATCCAAATTATGTTACCTCCACTGTGACTACAACAGGGAATTGCACGCTAGCTTTACACCAGAAACAACATAAGATTCAAGTTTACTCCCATAATAATGAACAGGAGTGGACTACACTAAGAGCGTCAATTGCATTGTTTTACAAAGCACTTTTAGTTGATTGCTGCCCCGATTCTATTTGGTCATGCTGTACAGCTACTTCAGAGTCTTTATTTTAACCTTCTATTTACTATTAAATTAATTACCAAAAAAAAACACACAAAAAATCGTAAATTTAAGAGTTAAAATTTGATAATTGGCTAACAATAAGTTCCCTTAGATCATTGGGTATTTCATGTAATTGTACAGTAAAGAACTGTTAAATGTACAAATTTTGTAAGTGAAAAAGAATTCATCATATATTTGTGTACAGTAAATTGATTTTGATCACTTTTAATGGATTTTCATTGAAATAACTTTCTTAGTTTTTATTTATTTATTTATTTTTTTTTTCATATCAGTTATGTAGGGTTTAATGCTTCATCTTTTGTTGTTAATTTTTTACATTTTTTTACTGTACATCTGTAAACATTAAATTGTTGCTTCAGTATTTTTACAGTACACATTTGCTGTACTTTACAGTAAGTTATATTTATACCTAAATAACTCTGATATTCAATATAGCATCAGTAGCAGCTAATGAAGGCAGAAAGATGCAAAATCAGACTGTGATGTGGTCACCAACGGTCTTTCAACCAGTAAGAATAATGCAACCATTAGAATAGCTACATAAAATGAACCACAGATTTAAAAAAAAAAAAAAAAAAAGGGGGCCCTGGCAGTAATTTCCATCAGCTAGTAATGAATATTTGTAGTGCAATCTCTGTTTTTTAGTGTGCTGTTTATATGCTTACTCAGTGAAGTGTAACAAGTGTTTTGGTGTTATACAGTACATGTTTCTTAGGTGCAGCTCCTCAAGCTGTGGGTTCAAGCCCTGACTCCTATTGTGCTGTGTGTTTCCATTGCAACATACATTTACCTCGCCATCACTGTCTCTCCTTCTCTGTCTGTGGCCCTGCAGGGTCCCTTAAGACAGCTGTCACATGTTAGGGGCAGCTGGCTTTTTCATTCCAGCACCTTTGCACTTTCACAGCCCAAACACCTCCCCTCCGAGCCGATTCTCTGCACCTCCTGATCCGTGTCCCTCTCCTGCCGGGAGGTTTCAGCTTTTCTCATCCATTGCTTCAGTTCCGATGAAGGAAATGGGAAATGGGTTTTAGACCCAGAGTGTCAGCCTTAACTACTCTATTGATCTCTCTCAATGTCACAGGAAGAGAGAAAGGCTCAATTAGGTGTTGATCTTATGAGACACTAATCAGTGCCGGAACTGTCATTCACAAAGCCTCTAAGAGTACTGCTGATGCTCTTATACCTTGAGGAATAATAGAATGGGATTCACACAATTGTACAAAAGTATTGTCCAGTAAGGTTATTGCTGTGTGCTACATTTTCATGTCTCCATCATAAATGTCTTAACACCTCTGTTCTGTTAAGATTCACTTACTCATTGGGTGGAGTCATATGAAATATGAATTAAGCCTGTTTTGTTTGTTTGTTTGTTTGTTTTGTTTTTTTCCTGTTCATATATCTGATAAAATATGAAACTCTTAATTTGTGTAAAAAAAAAATAAAAAATATGCCATTTTATACACAGTTTTTCATAACATGGAAAACAATAATAACAATTTATTAATGAGTATTTCAGGTATTTATGATTTTCTTTGACAATAAAATGTTTCACAAACAAACCAAGTTTTCTTGAGAATGTTTTAATCGGCCAATAAATCGAATAGTCTTGTGTAATATCCCTAAAAAAAAGCCAGTTCATATATGGTATAACCCTCCAGGAAATTACCATTTTTTTTTTTTTTTTGGAATAACAGGACACTTTTGTTGTAGTTTTGTGTTATCAGCTGGTTTGTCAATCTAAAACGTGTCATACTATTTGGTAATATTATAAAAGTATTATAGAAAAGTTGATACCTCAAGCTAGCTCTTGGTTCTTTAGTGAGCAATGACTTTAGATCTTTAAGTCTAGACAACATTTTATTTTCTTGTTTTTATGTAAATAATCAAATTCTAATTAATAAAGTGAAACAAAAGCATATTTTTCAAGTTGTAAGAGGTACCGCATACCAACATAAAACACATTTTCAAATTTTATTAAATAACGTCTCGGTTACGTATGTAACCCTCGTTCCCTGAAGGAGGGAACGGAGATATCACATCGGCGACCGACGAAGATGGGATCTCACCAGAGAGACCAATCCACTTCGAGTGTAACTAAACGAACCAATGGGCATTGGCATGCGGCATCGCATCTGGCTACCACACCCTGCAGCTTCGGGTATAAGAGGCAGCAGGTGCACCGCATTAATTCATGTTTTTGCTGAGAAGCCGAGCCAGTGACCCGGCAGCTCAGCGGTGGTACTGTGGCGACGGGACTTTCCCCTTCAGTCGTTCACTCCAAGTCATGTCGGTGACCGACAAAATGGGATCCCTGCTTTGGTAAGCGCCACAGGAGCTGCCCCCTCCAGTGCCCTGTGTAGGCCTCCTGACCCTTCCTTAGAGGAGACGACAGGACCGGGCTCTACACAGAGAAGGTCGACTACTGCTGTTTCTCGAGCAACCGATAACAGTGGGAAAGCGTGCCCTTCCACCTGGAAGAGGCACACTGCGGAGTCACCTCCTCCCAGAGGGGGTTAAGTGACATCTAATCATGTGAAGTAACCCCGTAGGGCCCTATTGCACATGAAAGTCTCTGAGATGGCTCAGGCTGCATCATTTAGAGAATGCAGAACGTGGTCTGCCAGGGAAAACATGGCCCTAGTAAGTAGGGGTGCAACGGATCATAGATGATCCGTGATCCGTACGGACCAGTCCCCACGGTTCGGCACGCATGTGATTCGCGGATTAACTGTTTAGTTCAACCAGTATAGACTGAAAGTTATCATTTGCACGTGTTTTGTCTTGCCAAATTACACATTCAAGCAATTTCAGACCATTCAGATGAAGGAGAAATTGAATCGGGACTCGCGCCGTTTTCTGCGCTCAGCCGCTGGCGCAAACACGGAAGCGTGCTGCATGCACGCGCAGAGAGAGAGAGAGTGCAGCGCGATTCAGATACCGCGTTTCAGAACGCCTCAATGGATGGATACATACATCACAGTTATGTTAAAATACCCGTTTTGGCAAGTATTCTGGTAAACACAGTCGGTTATGTCTTAAGTTAACGTATACAGCTGAGAAAGAAACCGGATGTGTGTCAGTATTAGGTCCGTGCATTTCTTAAAGAGACAGCAGCCTGCTTCTCTAATACCTGCTTCTGTCTGCTAATGAAACAACACCACAGCTTTAACAAAGATTAATCTGTATTTAACTTATGCAGTAAGCATTATTGTGTTGTTTTACACTTAATTTTTAAATTTCTGCATCTTTATTTATAATTTCATGTTGTAGGCTTTTCATCTGTGCTTGTAATTTGTGTAATTGTTCTTGTATATATAGTGTTAAGCTAGTAGTTTCTGCTAGCAGAAGTAAGCTTTAGTAATAAATGAAAAGCAATTTTTTTTTTGCTGATCCGAAAAATGATCCGATCCGTGACTCAAAATCCGTAGTATGATCCGAACCGTGAGTTTTGTGATCCGTTGCACCACTACTAGTAAGTGTACCATGGAATACACATATGGGATCCCAACAGGGTCACTCATATGGGCACTAGCCTCACACCAGATTTCAAGAATTCATTGACTGAAAGGCCTTGCGCCGGACGCTCCGGCATGTCTGGGTGCCGGAGTGCTGGAGGACTCAACAGGGTTTGCCTGGTCAGGGAACTCTCTGGAGAATTAGGTGTTAAGGACGCTGCAAGCCGACTCTGAACCAGGCCTCTCAGTGCCACTACCCTATTAAGGTGAGAACACGGGGGAAACCGGTTCAACACGTAGGCTATAGAACCTAGCGAACGTGTTAGGAGTCGCCCAGCCCGCAGCTCTACAGATGTCTGCTAGCGAGGCACCACGAGCCAGCGCCCAGGACGATGCGACACCCCTAGTGGAGTGAGCACGCAGCCTGAGCGGGCAGGGCACACCTTGTGCTTCATAGGCCAAGGTGATGGCATCCACTATCCAGTGGGCCATCCTCTGCTTGGAGACAGCCTTCCCCTTCTGCTGTCCTCCGTAACAGACAAAGAGCTGTTCTGAGGTCCTGAAGCTCTGAGTTCTATCCACGTACTGTCGCAGTGCGCGTACAGGACAGAGCAAAGCTAGGGCTGGGTCTGCCTCCTCCAGGGGCAGCCCTTGCAGATTCACCACCCTCTTGATCGAAGCCAATGCAGTCAGGAGTAAGGCTTTCATAGAAAGAAACTTCAACTCAACTGACTGCAAAGGCTTGAAGGGGGCAGTTTGAAGGGCTCTTAGCACCAATGCCAAGTCCCAAGAGGGCAGCACGCAGTTCATGTAGAACCGGCAGGTCATGACCACCCTCGTGCAGGTCTTTGGCCTGGTGGACCTGCAGTAACGCCATGGCATGGAGGGCAGAAACCGCCGCCCCACAAGCTCTATAAGCACTGCCAGTTAGACCTGATGAATACTTACAGGCCCATGAGGGGAGACACGGGTCACCTCGCAGAGTGGTAGTGGCTGTTGGACACAGTTGCATGGCCACAGACCGCTGCACCGAGGGGATGCCTGCGTACTCCAAAGTGGCCAAAACATCGAGGGTGGTGAGGGCGGCGGAGCCCTCACCACCCTCGATGGTGGGTCTGGCTCGGACAACTCTACCACACCCGAAGGGCGCAACGCAGCCGGGTCGTCATCCCTGGAGAGAGAGGGTGCACCCTCCGATGCAGCGATCAACATCTGGTTGTCAGAGGGGCTGCTGAAGGATATGTACGGTAAACCCCACTCTGCAGAGGACCCAGCACGCTCCTTCGGCAGCTCCACCGGCTGCGGAGTGCTTGAGGGGTGAGGAACTCCCCTTGGGGAAGCCCTCACTGTAATCCTCAAATCACCTCTGACTCCACCGGACGCAGCCCCGCCCCGGGTGCCGGAACGAATGCTGGATCGCGGCAGAGGCAGAGGGACTCCGCCATGTTTGACATTTCGGAGTCTTTTGTGCAACTCCGAAATGGTCATGTCCCCGCAATGAGAACATGCACCAT
Organism: Tor tambroides; assembly: GCA_021397915.2. Lineage (NCBI taxonomy): Eukaryota > Metazoa > Chordata > Actinopteri > Cypriniformes > Cyprinidae > Tor > Tor tambroides. The sequence goes on along the minus strand of JAFVLL020014661.1, from coordinate 14,758 downwards.
CCACGATTGCCTCATCAGCGTGCCGAATGCCCAGACAAGTGAGGCAGCGATCGTGACCTTCCTGAGGCACCAGGAAACGACCGCACCCAGAAACGTACGGGTGATAAGACATCTTTAAAAAAGATGCAATCACTCGTCTTGCTCTTTTAGAGAAATACTCTTTTAGTGCTGAAGTAAGCAGGGTAGCTGGCCACCGCACACTCCTGGTGTGGCTGTCTGCACAAAGTCAATAGCCGCGAGACTGTGACCACCGCTGCTGTTGCCGTAACACCCGCACTCGCTCGTTCTCTGCAACACAGAAGTAGAGAGCAGTAGTGATGCACCACCGCTCAGCTCCGAAGCGAAAAGATGAATTAATGCGGTGCACCTGCTGCCTCTTATACCCGCAGCTGCGGGGTGTGGCAGTCAGATGAGATGCTGCATGCCAATGCCCATTGGCTCGTTTAGTTACACTCGAAGTGGATTGGTCTCTCTGGCGAGATCCCATCTTCGTCGGTCGGACGTGACTCGGAGTGACTGACTGAAGGGGAACTGGATGAAGTTAAGTCATCTTTCTACTAGAAGAAAATAGTCCTTGACATGTAAATTAATGCTAATATTTGGCCTCAAATAGTGCCGCACAGTGATGAACAGGTGTTTGATATCATAGCTGTATACAGTCTATTTTAGCATGACAGCCCCACTGTACTGACTAATCAGCATCAAGACTAGAAGTAGTTTTCATGTTCATGTTTTAGATCTCATTACATTCAGATTTGTGGTGGGTGTATTATTGACAAAACTTTCTTTTGATGTTGCGGAAAAATTATGAGATCAACAAAACTGATAAACATATCCAGCCGTGGTGGTTTTAAAAAAATAAATAACATTACTTATTCATGATGAGATACTCAATGACGAGGCAAAAAAGTAATATACTTGAGCCCTTCGACCCTGGTTTCTGTGGCAACAGCATCAATAAGACCGCCGTGGAGCTGGGTTCACTCCTGGGCGTGTTGACTCTCGGCAGTATGGTATACCTGCATTCCCACCTCAGGGTCTGTATACACTCATGCACAGTTCTGTTTTTCCCACTGGGACAAATTTATTCTCTCATCAGCTTTCTGCGCTGTGACTCTAGGTTTGACCTCAGCAGATGGGCTCTGTCTGTAATGCACGCCGTTGAAAGTGTGAGATTTGGAGGCATGCTGGGAAAGAAACGTTATGATAAACGGCCCCGTTTCATCTTCATTCATCAAACGGGGATTATATCGTATAGCGAGTGCTTGACATGTGTGGATATACTTAAAGATCAAAATGGTGTCGATAGGTAACATTATAGATCTTGATGATTTTAGGAGGCATTGACATCACACAATTTTGGTTTAATCTAATCATCATGCACTATGCAAATGAAGTGAAGGTTTGTTAAATTAATAGTTCATAAATTCGCCGTTTACTCACCCTCATGTCGTTCCAAACATGTTTTCTCTTTCTTTCATAGAAGACAGGGCAGAATGTTCTGGTGGTGAAAGTGAGCAGGGATGGAGGCTGTTCAGAAAATTGACAAAAAAAAGACACTATAAGTAGTTTATATGACTCATGCACAATATTGCAGGTCTTCTGGAGTTATATAATAGCTTTGTGTGATGAAAAATTAAATAGATATAAGTCATTTCTTTCCAATTGTAAATACAATAATCAAAAGATAGAAATGAAATCAAAAACCCAATAACTATTTCATTACTGAATTGTGTCCACAAAGGATGTGCCAGAATTAGAAATAAAATAATTGAATTTTCATTTTAATTTTCACATTGTGAACAGCTAAATAAATAAATGCAATTGATTTGCTATTTAATTTTCATTAATAAACTGTCAGAATTTTTTTTAAAAAAAGTAAATGGACTGTAAAATATTATATTTTTATTTTCATTTTGGCATACTTTGTGGGTACTGACAGTATTTGTTTTTCATTTTTATTATTTGATTAAATTAAGACAGTTAGAAAATACCTTCCACACAATGTGTTAAGCTCATGAAAAACAGCATGGTATGGTTTACTAATCAAAGTTTTGAATATTTATGATTTTTTTATTTTTTTTTGCTTTATTGTGTTCAGTTTTGTCTTCAAACTGCAGGTCAAACGTGCCTTGCTGACCCGCTACTACCTTTAATTAGTTTGCTTGGGAAAATCCTTCACAGTTGCAGCTTGAGAGAGTCTCCTGTGTCTCACTTTCACCTGAGCGTGACTTCTGAAAGCTTCTCCAAATATATAACAAAAAACATGTCACTGTTTTTTAGGTTTCATGTTTCATTTGCATGTATAGAGTGTGTGTTGGAGGCAGAAAGAGAGAGATTTTTCCCATTTGAAAAGTTATTTCCATACCAAAGAGCTCTTCTGTTTGAGAACATAATGAAACATCACAGGAGGACCGCATGAATGCAGCAGCCAACTTGCAAATGAATTAAATCATCTAGAACCCTGCAGGCAAACCGGAGAGGAAGAGGCCCGTGTCATCGTCTTCACAGCTGTACAATTCTATATCCTCTCCAATTAAGATGTCTGTCCCCACTGGCGAAAAAACCTGTTAGCCAAATACAAATCAAAGGAATTAGTCACCACAATGCATTTATTGTGTTGCAACATTGATTTCACACAGCGTGAATGGCCTTCTGGAGGTATCTATTCAATGCAATTGTTTATTTTTATAATACGCTACAAAGTCACACAATTTTCTTGTAAATAAATGTTGATATTATCAAAATACACAGATTGAGAATTTTATAACCTTGCATTGTCTCATAATCGACCACAAAGGAACAAATTGAAGTGCAAATTGAAGCAATGGCAGAATGGACGACTTTCAAACTAAATTATTACATTTTGATTAACAAAACAAATAGCAAATATGTCTAGTATGGAAGATTGGTTCCATATCTCGCAAGTTTCCAGTTTATATCTCGCAATTCTAAGTTCATATTGAATTCTGAGAAAAAAAGTCAGAATCGCGAGATAGAAAATCAGAATTGTGAGATAGAAACTAGTAATTACGAAAAAAAAGTCAGAATTGCAAAATATTAACTTAAAATTGCAAAACATAAACTCAAAAAAGAAAAAGTCAGAAATGTGAGATTAAAACTCGCAATTGCGAGAAAAAAAGTCCCAATTACCGATTTATTTTTAATTCCAAGGCGGAAACCAAAAACCGAAGTGCGAGATTTAAAGTCAAAATATAGAGAAAAATTTAGAACTGTGAAAAGAAAAAAGTCAGAATTCTAATTTTTTACTGAATTTCTGACTCTTTTTCTCACAAGTTTATATCCTGCAATTCTGAATTTATAACTCGCAACTGCAAAATTTTACCTCGCAATTCTGAGAAAAAAAAAAATCTGAATTGTGAGACAAAAAGTTGCAATTATCTTTTTTTTTTAATTCTTTGGCGAAAACAAGCTCCCGTAGGAATTGCAAGTAAAAAGTCTAAAAAATGTCGCAATTACCTTCTTTTTAATCTTGAGGCGGAAACATGTTTAGTTCATTTTAGCATATTACCCTAGTAGCCTATCACTTTTGTTGTGCAGAAAAAGCAGTTTGGTTCTTCTGGTAATCATCTCCTTTTGAGGTTAAAGGGAAAAGACAAACAATACAGGTTTGGAATAACATGAGAGTAAGTAGATTATAATTTACAACAGAATTTTAATCTTTGGGTGAATTATTAATTGCATGTTATGAACTGTAGGGACCACTAAGGATTCAAATGTACGTTTGGTTTAAGTCCAGACAGTGCATTATGCAGCTGTCAGCTGTCATGTGAAGGTCGGAAAACTTCACCATCAAGACCCATCTAAACTTTGGAAAAGATTTCATTGCGGTCGGAACTACTGATGGATTTCAGAACAGTTGTTAGTTCGTGTCTTTCCTCTTCAATCAGCCAAACCACAAACGACCAGCTGCCCGAGGCTACGAATGACTCATCGTGTGCCAGCCTACGTGAGAGTTCCTCTTGTCTTTTAATCCTTCGTCCCATGGCCCATCCGCTGCTCTCGCCGAGGTTCAGAGGTTTGCTTGACACTGCGGAGTCTGCGTTTCCGATCGCAAGAGCCCATTTGAGAAAAAGAGAGAACATAAGGAAAAAAGTGGCTGGTTGGTGATGAAATCCATTATTTAATAGACTTCAGTGGGTGTGAGATTTAATGTGCTTTTCAGAACTTAGACGTGTAGAATGATTTAACTTGACTAAAAGTATAAGGATCGGATGTCACAAGGACTAACTCAAGGTAAAGTGCTCAATAACTGAAATCATTCAAAATTTATAAACACTGGACTAATACACATTTTACCACCAATGAATGTTCCAACTTCCAATAGCTTTGAAATTGAATATTTATAGGCAACTTTTTCAAGATGCAGAAACTTTGTTTAATAATACAACTATCTAAAGGGAATTACCGTAGATTTGCATTTTCTGAAGGAAATACCAGTACCAAAAGAATTAAGGATGCAGTTTTACCTAAGCTGGGGTTTTAGGTTTTGAAAATGCATAGAATGATTTGCTTTTGTCATGACATTCAGGACATATTTTTGTTGTTGTTGTTGTTGTTTTGTGGACTGTGCTTGAGAATCATAACCTATAAAACCTATAAAACAGATACCAATCCAAAAAGCCCAATCAGAATTAAGTATGTATGTAATTTCCATTAAATATATTTTAAATACTGAACATTCTATTAAATGTCAGTTGGAATTTTAAAAAGTTAAAGGAATACTCACACCTAACAATACAAATCCTGTCATTATTTATTCACCATCATGTCGTTCAAAGCCTTTATGCTGTTATTTTTCTGTGGAAGATAAAAAAAAATGATGATATTAGAGAGGGATCAATCTGTTAAGCTCCAAAAAGGTCATAAAAGCACTATAAAAGCAGCCCACAGGTCTTGTTCACTATATTCTGAATTTTAATACTTCCAGCTAGATGTTTAGAACAAACTCAAATTGAAATGTTTGAGGGAGATCGATGCTGTGCTGGCTTGCAAACACTAATGATTCTGTTTCTTTGAGCTCTCAATTTGTTCTTTCCATCCATCTCCTGGCAGGCATTCAACAGAACTCAAACTGAGATAATTCACACACGAGGCAATTGCAAAGAAATCATCGGAATTAATTACAACCACTTACCATTTAGATCAAGCAAATTCTCAACACAAAAATCTTGTGACACAGGAGGTGATGTGGCTTTAAACACCAAGTGCGAGTATCCTGTCTTTTTGAAGCAAACTTAAAATGAATGTTTTTTTTATTTTAGCATACACAATTTGATCATTTGGAACCAATTCTATTTTTATTCTAATTTGCATAACATTCTCATTTGAATCAGTTCCGCGATATGGGTCAAATACAGATTGTTACCTCTGCGTGTCTTGAGTTATGCTGAGATCTGCATTAAATAAATTGAGGCCCTATTATTTTTCCAATTAAGTTTTAGGCAAACGTGATTAAAAGATAAGTGCGAAAACGCTGACGTTCCCCTCCAGTAGACTGGAGCGCATCACTCCGCCTGAAGCCAAACCTTTGAACAAACAACAAAGGTTTGAACCTCTGAGCCAAATAGCATTAATTTGAATGAAAGTAATGCTTTCCGGCTCAAAATATCAAAATTAATGTTCATTTTGCCAGTAAAACATGGTAGTTGTAAATAATTGCTAGTTTCACAAAACACAAATCTGGCAGGTTATAGTGACAGCTGATAATTAAACTACATTTTTGCATTTTCTGGTGCAGAACTCACCACTATGATGCTAATGTTCTGCAAAGTTGCCAGAAACTTTGGCATTATTAGGTTCCCATCCTGGTGTGGGCATTTGGATATGTGGTGTGCATGGCAAACCTGATATCACTATGAGAAGGAATACAATCTGGCCTTGAGAAATAATTTTGACATTTTAAATGTACACTGTAAAAATTATTTCTATTTCAAAAGTTGATAGTAAATTTAATATATAGATACAAAGAAATGGCAAGTAACCCGTTAAATCAAATTTAAAATTATGAATTAGAAAAATTAAAATAGTAAAACATACTCCAATAATCCAATAAACATACTCCAAAAAATAGTAAAATGTTCCAAACTAATAATCAAAAACTAAATACTTAAAAAAACAAATAAATAATAAATTAATGCATAAAATTAAATTAAATTAAATTTACAGTGTAGACTTATTAATCAGTTAAACAAAATGTAACACTTGAAGGTTTTGTCTTCCAGTGGCACATTTGTGAATCAAAACCTCACTTGATTCTTTAATTGGCTTGGCCCGGACTTCTGAACTGCAATACTCTGAGCGCAAAGTCGTTTAGTTTGTTCCTCAGTGTTTCTGTGGTCCCCGAACATGCTTTAATTGAAATTGTCCCCCATTGTTCACGCCGACAGTTTTGATTTACAGAGATAAGCGACTTTGCCGTGACCTTGGCGGGCTGTGACATGGGTCATGGGCTTAGGTGCTTTTGCAAGCATCCTCAATCAACTCGGACTGGCTCGGATTAAACCGCACCATTGGCCCACAAAGATTAGTCCTTTATTTGCTCCGTCGTCTCTTTCTTCTCTGGTGGCGGCATCCTGAGGAAGGGGGGAAGGAAATGTGTAAACAGTGCTTCAGTCAGCAGCTTGGCAGCCCCTTTAGTTCCAAATGACCAATGATATTGATTACATAACACTGCGTGGTCCACACTCCACTGCCCTTCTATTGTACGCGCTTATCAAACGAGGTGCACAAAGCAAATTCATTTACTGTTTACTGTCCCTGAGTGGGTGGAGTCCATGTGTGAAAAAATTCAGTGACATGAGGCTTCTTTGGTTCTTTCTATTAAATAAAAAAATCTCTTGGTTTTTGGAGCCAAACTCAAAAACAAAGAAAAAAACTGCCAATTATTCCCAAGGAAACTAGGAATAAAAGTGTTTTTCTTGGTGCATATTTTGACTATTCATAAGTCACCTTGTTTATTTAAAATAAAAATTGTCTTGTAGGAACAGTTTCTTCAAAAAATGTATTTACTTACCCTCAGGTTGTTTTTCTTCATCAGAACAGATAGAAAATTTAGCATTACATCACTTGTTCTCCAACGGATCCTTTGCAGTAAATGGGTGCCAACAGAATGAGAGTCCAAAAAGCTGATAAAAACATCACAATAATCCACCAGTAAGACTCCAGTCCATCAGTTAACATCATGTGAAGTGAAAAACTGCATGTTTGTAAGAAACAAATTGACCTTTAAGGCATCTTAACTTTAAACCATTGCTTCTAGCTAAAATACCAGTGCACAATTCATAATAATGTTTCCTCTAGTGGAAAAGTCTATGCTCTGTAGTCTTCTCACATTAAAATCCACCAACATTTTTGTTTAGAACTGTTTTGTACTGCTTTCAATTTTAAATGGTGTTTGATGAGTGCATATTTCTCTCCTGATTCTGATGAGATGACTTGAATGCAAAGGCCAGTGAACTCATATTTTAGCTGGAAGCATTGGTTTCAAGTTTAAATGCCTTGATGGCTTTGTTTCTTACAAACATGCCACTTTTTATTTCTCAAGATGTTAACTGATGGACTGGGGTGGTGTGGATTACTTGTGGATTATTGTGATGTTTTTATCAGCTGTTTGGACTCTCATTCTGACGGCACCCATTCACTGCAGAGGATCCATTGGTGAGCAAATGATATAATGTTGAATTTCTTCAAATCTGTTCTGATGAAGAAACAAACTCGTTTACATATTTGATGTCATGGGGGAGAGTAAATTTTAAGAAAATTTTAATTTAGGTGTGAACTATTCCTTTAAGAAGTAATAAAAACAGTCTATAAGGTTTGTAGGCTATATGGTAAGTCTTTTGATTGATTTTGCTCAAGGGCTACAGGTTTTAAAACAACACGAATGAGTAAATAAGTAAAAGTTTTCATTTTTGGGTGAACTATCCCTTTAAGCAGTTACCGCACCAGTCACACGTCAAATGTATTCATTCACTTCTATCATTAGAGCCATTGAGACTCACTGAAGTGTGAAGTGAGTTTATTTCACATTAACTGTGTTCATTCTAGTGACCTTGCTTACTGTAATTGATATTAATTGCCTGCCACACTTCTTGTTCTGTATACATACTTGGCCGAATCTTTGCTCTCCTGCTTTCAAGCTGCATAACATAATGAATTATTGAAAAGTCATATATTCCTCATGCCTGCTCAAGAGAAAATTGATTGTTCAGGATAAAGCTGTCAAGCTGCTTATACCAGCCTGTAGCTGCTTTACTGTAGTATTTCAATCCAAATAATCGAATGATTCACAGCGGCTATTGATCCAATGAAGGAATTTATGAACAGAATTAAAAGTGCTGGGTGTGAAATAGGTAGCTATGAATAACATTATAATTATTAAAAGAAATAAAACTGTAGATAAAGTCTTTGGACAGAAAGCATGAGTTATTTATGGTTTTGGTACAGAAAATCAGCCTACAAAAGATAACAGGTAATAGATAATAAATTATATTTTTTTAAAACCCTAAATAAATAATTGTACATTTATGCATTTACCAGATACTTTTATCCAAAGCGATTTACACTGCATTCAAGTGCAGGCATACATTATTTATTAGTTCATGCATTCCCTGGAAATTGAACCCATGACCTTTGCGTTGCAAGCACCATGCTCTGTTTGAGCTGCAAGAATACATAAATAATATATATATATACATATATGACTTGCAAAAACAGATAACTCTGTTTTTTTAAATTTTCAAAAAACATGTTTTTATTGTGTTAGTTAGCTGTTTTTAGCTGTTATTTTTTAACCTAGTCAAAATAACCCAACTGTAGTTTGATTGAGATGAACTGGAATGTTATTTGTAATATTAATATTTAATATATTTAAAGTTACACAATTGTATTATTTATTTTATTTTGTCTGTATGCATGTGTTTATATATATATATATATATATATATATATATATATATATATATATAAAATAAATAATACAATTATGTAACTTTAAATATATTAAATATTAATATTACAAATAATATTAAAGATTAATAGCAAACTATTCGTATTGAAAGCTGTTTATTTTTTGCCTAAGGTATTAATTTATTATTCTTACTGAGACCAAAGGCTTGTATCGTACTGAAGCTGAAATGTTGGTATCAGTCCAACCCTACTTCATGGCTCCATTGGCAAACAAGATCCTAAAAGATAGTCTAACGCAAAGCTCATACCAACTGTAGGACAGTAGACTTGAGAGAAAGAGAGAATTAAAGGACTCTTTAGAGGAGCCAGAATTTAACAGAATCTTGGAAGTGGAAGTCTTTGAAGGCTTCCACCATAATCCCGTCTGCACCCATGCCGCCCCCTCCACAGCTTTAATTCCTGAAGTCTAAGCCCTTCTCCTGCCAGAAAGCAGACTGGGGGTCAATGCAGAGTGCCGAGATACGAGCCTTGCAGTATTAGGATTGAAACTGAACAGATCACACTGTAGCCTTTTCCTGAATGCGACATTAATCCAGTATGGATAGTAAGAGGATAGAGGACTATTGTTGGGGAATTGTGTAGGGTGAGTTCACTTCTGAAGCTGAATGCTTGTATTTTTCTAATAATGGGCTATGCTTAGCATTGTTTGAGTGTTCAATGCTCGATTATTTGCAGCTGTAAGTGGGCTGTCAATATCCTCTGGGTAATATCGAAAGCCAACTCATATAGCACAGGCTAAGACTAATCCAGGATTTAAAAGAATTTTAGCAATTGCAGCGCTGCACTCAGTTTAATTTTACAGGCCGAGGATCGTAATCAATAACTAATCAATGAAAAAATGTAATGTTTCACATCACGGCTGATCACCCAACGGTGAAATGAGGAACGGTTCACTGAGGATTTTCTCCAAGATCTATAAAAACGGACAATATATTTCATGTTTGTTCTGGCATTGTGTAAGAAGAATGACTGTGGTCGTACTTCTTAAATGGACACCGCTTTTGATTTACACGCCAACAATAAGGAGCTCTAGAAAGATAGATGAGAAGACGTGAAAAATGGTGGGTGATTTGTGCTTGAGGGCCACTCTTTCTTTAAGAGTAAAAAATGAAAGGGATAAATGCCTTGAGATACGAATCTGAATGAAACTGCTCATTTGCTTTTAAAACAAAGACAAATTCATGAGACTGCTAGTCAATATGTGGGATACACCATTGGACAAAGGTCAGGGCAAGGGAGGGATTATATCAATGATCATTAGCATACAACCAGACAGCTGGTCATGTGATGCAAATTCCATTGCCCATTGGTCTTTGAAGTCTTGGAAATTACACAAAAGGAACTGGTGGCAGGAGAATATTTAATTGCATGCTACAAAAGAGAACAAACAAGTCACTTTAGTGAAGTTTCAAACAAAGAATTATGCAGCTAAACTGATAAATCATATTAATACACTACATATACCACAAGGGTTTGAGGTAAATATGATTCATAAATAAATACTTTTATTCAGAAAGGATGCATTAAATTCAATAAAAATGACAGTAAAGTTATTTATAATGTTAAAAAATATTTCTGTCAAATATACTGTCAAACAAAGTTTCTTTTTGTTTTGTTTTTTATTCTAATCCTCAAAAAAAAAAACTATCACGGTTATCACAAATACACTAAGCAGATACTATAAAATATTAACTGTTTTCAACATTGATAATAATAAAAAAAAATGTTTCTTGAGCAGCACATCAGCATGATTTCTGAAGGATCATTTGATGCTGAAAACTGAAAATTCAGCTTTGCATCACAAGAGTAAATTACATTTGAAAATATATTAAAACAAAAAACAGTTGTTGTTTTTTTGATTAAATAAATGCAGCTTTGGTGAGCATTTCAGAATTTTTTCAAAAAATGAAAAAACACGTACCGACCACAAACTTCTACACGGTAGTATAAAATGTGTTTAACGTGACACCAATGACCAGTTTAGTTTAGATTCATCATGACTAAAGCTCTGTTCCAAAATCTAGTGATCAGCCCACCTGTTTTAGGGCATTTAAGACAAAAATTACAAGATACCTGTTTTTTGGCCAGATTCCTAGGCAGCATGTATCCATAGAGGAGAAAAAAATGTCAGCATGCATTAAGAAAAAAATCTGTGTACAAAAAAATATAAAATATTGATTATAAAAATAACATAATATGAGATAATATGAAATAGAACACATAAAATAAATAAAATATACAATATCATACACAGTTTATATGCAGTTAGCTTAATAACACGATACCATCAGAGTCTATTACGATCAAATTAGATTTCTCAAAGCACACTTTTAAAGACAACCAGGCTCATATTCTAGTTCAACAACACACATAAAAACTGTTTTATGTATTGTAATCTGTAGAAAACCTACATACATACCTTCAAATACAATATAAAATATAAAGCAAATTACTACTTAAATCGCACCATGTATAAAGCTGAATTGCAGGAGAGTTGTTGTGTAGATTGCTATAATATTGGGTGGCAAAACACCGGCCCACCCAGAAACGTGAATGGGATCAAAAAAAACAGCTAACGTGCCAAAATCCTCTTACAAATCATTGAGTGGTTTGATGTCCGCTACTCGATCTATCATTCTGGGTGACACCGTCTGCCCTGCATCAGTCTGACCTTTTGAAAAACCAGCTGTTCCTTTTTGCAAAATGTGACCAGAGGGGCGGTTTTGCCAGACACCAATTGATTAGACGAGCATTAATCAAACAGAAGGATTATCCCCTTCCATTTCTATAGTAAACCAATTATAGCTCTCATCGCTGAGGAAGGTTAACTGGCTGGATGGACAATCCGTTTAAACAGCTGACGCTTGAGATGTGGGAGAAGGTGAGCAAAGGCAATGTGCGAGATGGACTTGTGGTGGAGACAAGCACGAACGGACACAATTGACCATTAAAGTTAATTGAGAAAATGGCCTTAAAAGGGGCATAAGATTCAAGGATGCATGCAACCACCACGCTCGTCCTGAAAATGGCCCTGATGTTGTTGTGCCGGACTGGGGGAGGCCAGATTGAAGCTTCGCTCTCTTTAATGAATTTCATGGGTTTAATGATGATAGCCACTTCTTAAAACTTAATGATCCTTTGCATTTCCAGCACAGCTAACTGACCTTGTTTGGGGCAACATTGAGCCAATTGAGCCATCGCACCAGACTCCATAAAATTTGATCTGGTTCAATAAACTATAAATCCTTAATTTGGGGGGAGAGGTCTATTGCAGCCTAATTGTCTTTTTATTTAGTCCCAATACATGATTATTTCCTAGTCACTGCAGTCATATTCGAGTAATTAATGGAGCGGTATTTAATGTGGAAGTATCATGCAGTTTTCATAGCTAAGTGCTGCACTGCCATTGAGATGCACTGCTAGCACTTGGATATCATTGTTATACCTACTTTCTTCAGGCAGGCATCCATGGCAATCCTGGCTCAGTTGATGCCCTATGAGATATGACATTACAAAAGAGAGGAAAAAACATTAATTCCTAACATAAAATGTGAGATGTGTTAGTGTATTAGTTTTCATTTAGCATGCACGGGCACCTGAGGTCAAAACCCAACCCAACATGTGGTGTTTTTAATAAACCAAGTTTATTAAAACATGCATTTTCATTATTAAAAAGCAGCTCTGGCATTTGCATAATTTTTGATGCTCTATGGGGGAAAAAAGTCATCAGAGTTTCAAGTCACATGAGAGTGAATAAACAATCACAAAATTTTCTTTTTTAAAGGCAAATGATCTGTTTTTCTGACACAATAACAATTATCAAAAGATAATTATTTTGGGGGGAGTTGCATTTAAAATCTGACTTCCAGGCACTAAATTTTATGGTGTCTGTCATTCAAGTTCACACTGTCTTTGGAGAGTATACGGTTGCTTTCGGGCATCTTTGATGTGGAAATTTACAAACTTAATGCTCTGAATGAGAAAGGGAATATACTTTGTGAAACTCACTTTTTAGAGTCTCTCCACAACATATCTCTTGCATGATTGATCATATTCCACTGCAGAGTTTATCATCTATTCATGGGGCCAAAACAACATGAATTAATAACATAAATATTCAACTTTTTCCCCATTTAACACTACGTGACTAAAAATATGTGGACAACTTCAACTAATAAACCTGTGAAGACAAATCTTAACACTACTAGAATATAGTATGAACTTAACTTTGTTCTATTCCTATACACATAATAAAGAGTCTGGTGCAGAAGTAATTTACTGGCCTGCACAAAGGCCAGCCCTGAAAACATACAAATACAATACAATATGTGACGCTTTTTGAAGATTTGGAAAATGATTTGAAGGCCTGATGGATAGATGGACGGACAACAGAATGTTAGAATGATGGATGCATCTGATAAATTAAAAGAGAGAGAATTTTTTTGAATTAAGAATTTCGCCCAATTCAGATGTTCACATTTATAAAACAGCAGGACTGCTCAGCCGGCAAAAGAGTAAGGCAATTTTCTTGCTTTGCTCAGTTGGACATCTAAAAACAATTGCGAGACCTCATATATTGTTATTCACACATCTATAACACCACTGCTGCTTTTAAATGCTCCAGTGGTCTGAGTCAGTGCATATGAGGCAGCAGGAACAAGCTGAATTTGAAAAGGTCACCATGCCGATTATTAATGGCATGTCAAATACCAGAGATCTCTATTAGCATTTTAACAATGTTGTCCCTGATATCTAAACATCGGGTAGCTAAATATAACCTCAGGCTTGATATAAAGATGAGCACACATCAGTATTTAGTCTCCCAAAAGCTGTACTCAAATATGTCACATCCTAAATGCACATCTTAAAATATACATGTGAAATTCATCTCCTGTTTCGGTTAAGGGGTGGTCCTGGGGTGTGATTGACAAGGTTGCCCCCCTACGTTGACCTTTGGAACTGGGCACAGGTGGCGCTTCTAACGCTTCTCCATTCGGCTCAAAATCACCGTTTGATGTCCTTCATGGGTTTTATAGGTCTGTAATACTGTGTGTTATTGCAGAAGAGCCTGTTTGAAGGCTATCTTGCTCAGATTAGATTAGATTCAAATGACATGGTCTGTGTAGACAATATTACAACGCTGCATTACTCCCTTTTAGATTACTTTACATAAGGAATTAATGATGGGCCGATGGATTTTTAAAAATTAATACACACTGCAAGCAGTGCACTGGTAAAGTAACTGGCCAAGTCTTCTCCTACTGTGTCTTCACACATGAATTGTTTTTGATCAAAATTTAGCATTTGACACATTGTTTCCCGCACTTTATGTGTCAATATATTCAAATCAACTCTGTGCGGCATTAAAAAGTCACAGTGTATTTGCTGCTTAGATGCAGATTCTATAAGGAGAACAGTTACTCAAGATAAGTTTAACCCTAATATAAACTATTAATTTAACCATAAGTGGAATTTTGCAGAAGTGTCCAGTAATCCGAGGTGGAAACGCTAATCATCAGTCAATAGCTCAGATGCATTTTCGAATCCATGTCAAATGCATTTCTGTGCAAAGAAGTCATCTCTGGGTCCTTTCGCCACACATGCCTAAAAAATTAAAATAAACATTTAGTCAAACTTAGAAATAAAATAGTCAATAAAAATGTAGCATATATGTGACCCTGGACCACAAAACCAGTCTTAAGTGTCAGTTTTTCAAAATTGAGATTTATACATCATCTGAAAGCTGAATAAATAATCTTTCCATTGA